>BPLR01006535.1:0-21075 GCA_021605095.1 Caerostris extrusa
ATTACGTATTGCTATCATGATTTGTATATTAATCCTAAATCATTGTTAGATATATAATTAATATGTTTCCAAATATTTTATATTTATTTTACATTAATCAATAAGCATTGTTTACAAACTAACAATAATATAAGATAGTAAAAGCTAAATAGACACATATCAAAATTAAAAGTTTTCATGAAAATTTGAAGAAAATAAAATATTATCAAATGCCTACAGCATCTTAACATTCAAATTATATTACTTTTAAATTATAAAAGTGCTAGTTAATGGCTTAACAAATAAAAAAAAAATTAGGAATTAAAAGGTGAGAGCAAAAAAAATTACTATTTATCAATGAATAAACTATTTAAAAAAGGGTCAAAGAAAAGATACATCCCATTGTTTTAAATATTCATAATTTAAAAGTTTTATACTTATTTTGATATGGATAAATATGATTTTAAATATATTACAGCATCCAGGTTATTTTTATTCTCATTTGAAACAATTGCAGAAATTGATTCATTGTATTATTTAATTAATTTTTATTTTATTACAAACATTCTTTCTGATTAAAACAAAATTTTAAGAGTTTAAAGTAACTGTACTCAGTTTATCGTCAGCATTGACTTTTGCTTAATCCAATATTTTAATAAATGGTAACCAAACTTTTAAAAGATGGTGATCAATGGTAAGATTTTTTTAAAAATAACTTTACTTCTCAAATAACTTTATAATGATACTAAAATCAGTTTATTTTTATATAATTTAATTAATAGTGATTTGGTGTCTTTTAACTTCAGAGCTTCCATCAACAAGTTGCCAGTTAGTAAACCTAACAAAACTTCAAATTGTGATGCATTTCATGTTTATTTAAATTAAGGCCTACAAACATCTATTTTATAGTATCAAGTAAAAAATTTTCTCTTTGTCTGTATTGATGAAATGAAAGCACTTGGCTATTTCAATTTTAAACTGTTTAAGTAAAGCATCACAATAGTGGAATGATTTTTCAATTACATTTTATGGAAAATATATGTATATTTTTTTTAATGAAAATATTTCAATAATGTTAAACATTAATTTTTCAATTTGCATCAAAAAGATTCTGAAGAAGAAAAATTTTACAAATAGCATTATAATGCAATTTCAATTAATATAAGGGGAAAAAGTAGCATATTTACTTGCAGTACAAGACTTTCTCTTTCTTGTGCAGGAGTTCCTTTGGTTTTTTCTTCCAATACAAGAGCATCTCGTTTCTCTTCTACTTCTCTTAATTTATTGTACAAATTTGAAGCTTCTTGTTTAATCTAAAATATTTTTATAAAACATTTATCAATTTGTAACACAAATCATATATGGTTTACAAAGAAAAAGTAATTCATTTATAGCTAAATTATAATGATCTATTTATGTTATTTATTAAATAACCTATAAATGATGATAAAAAGTTAATTTACTAGTTATTAATGATAAGATACCTATTTTTATAATTAGAAGTATACATAAATATAACACAAATTATTTTTTGAAAAAATAATTTTCAGAAAAAGACTCTTACATCCTTGCTTTGCCTATTTAAATAAACTCCAAACCTTTGGCTATTAACAGAATGGTTTTAAACTAACCAATTATAATGTGGGTTAAAAAAAGGGATTATTTCTTAAAGAACATAAAAAAAATAACACTAGTGAAAACAAGAACAGTCTTCCAACCAGCACAACTGTGACAAACTCAAAGCAGGAAAAGTATTTGTAATTATTCCTTTAATGTATGTTACTATTGTATTCATTATATAAATATTTTCAAACATCATATTCACTACATTTTCTTAATTTTCATTCTAATTTCTTGTACAAAAAGTTGCTACTAATTAATTTTACAAATATACATACAAAAAAATTATAAATAGTATAAAATTGCAATTGAATGCTCAGCAAGACTGTGAAGTAAAAATAGCCATGTACATTTATGTTACACATTTTAATTTACTTTAGTTTTTATTCATATTTTGCATAATTAATTAAATTTTGTTAGGTAATATTTTTAATATTAAATTTAGTATAACAGTTTAAATAATACAATCTTAACATGTATTTAAACAATTTCAAATAACAAAAATATATTTTTGCTTTATTAAATACAGTTGAACAAATAAGATTTTTTAACCTATAAATTTTAAAAAAAATAATTACACATTTTTTAAAAAATAATTATTATAAAAAGTAATAGAATATCATGTTTCACAAATATATGTTTCCAACAAATAAATAATTCTAATCTGTTAAAAAAGGGGGCAGGGCGGGAAAGCACCTAATTAAAATAACTTAACAAATGATTTAAAAATATTTTTAAATAAACCATTATAGTTTGTATCAATTAGAGTATTACAGTTGGACAATCATTAGAGTTAGAGAACAACCATTACAGTTGTTATCCAACTCTTTTTTAATGTTTTATATTAATAAATATTTACAAAAATTAATGATTTGTTTTTCATATACCATAATTCAAATATTCTCTTTAATTATTAAAATGTATCCGATTGTTATAAAGTAAACAAATAAACTATAAAAATTACAGGGGAAAGTATTTATATCAAATTTGTAAAAAAAGAAAGCAAAAAAATAAATATTTTAGAACTTTATAATATATGAATAAAAAAAAAATACATCTTTTAAAATCAATAAATATAAAAATATATTTCGATTATTTTAAATTAAATCATAAAATCAAACCTGTGACATTGAAAGTTCTTCTTCAAGCGACATTTTTTGAGTTACGAGTAAATCTAAATCTTGCTGAACTTTTCCAGAGATCGTTGAAGATTATTGTCTGTCTTCTTCAATTCATTATACCTGAAAAATTAAACAACAAATTGTTTTTTTTAATAATTATTTATACAAATTTATTTTAGAATTGTTTATTATTATATGAGCACATTGATATAAATACTAAATAGCTTAAATTGCAGTTCTGCATTGTCTATATTTAATTTTAGAGCAAAATATTGATTTAATATGAAGTTTCATTTTATTGTTTAAAAATATTAAACAATGATTTTGAATCTTGTTTTTAATATCATGTGAGCTCATAAACATTACACAATAAAAGATAATCAAACCTAAAAAATTATGTTTAACAGAATAAAAATATTACTACATTAAAATATTTCAGATAATCTAAAGAAATTATTAAACCACAAATTTTTATCTTCAAGAAATGGAGGAGATTTATTATTTCATTTTGACTTTGACAATATGTTTCACTTTTAAAAATTTTTGATTTTTCAGAAATTTCAAATTTATAGCATCAATTTAAGAATGCAACATTACATTATTATGTTTAAGAAATCTTTCTGATATAATAATAAAAAAAAAAAAACAAAGTAATTATTACTGTGAATATGAACTTCAACTTTATATAATCATGATTTTTTTCATCTCTTGTAAACAGCATAAATACAATTCCATTACATTTAAACTATCTCAAAATTAAAATCAGAAGAAATATAATGAAAAGTCTTTTACTCAATTTGTTACAATTACACAGATTTAAATAATGTTATTTATGTATTTATAGGTTTGTGTACACCATCTTGAGATGTAATTTTAACTTATAATTAATTATAATCAAATGTATTCATTTTAATTATATATGTGTCTTTAAGACATAAAACAAACAAAAAATTGCCAGAAATTAATATGGTAAATTCTCTTTTTAACAATTTTAAGATCTTAATGATTTATGCAAAATTTATTTGAGGCTATGTTTTTTTTCTATTTAAATTAAGGAATAATATTTAAAAGAATATTTTTTAAATAAAAATTATGTTGAACACTAAAACAAAAGAAAATATTTTCTTGATTCAAAGAAAAAAATGAGAAATAGACCTTAACGAGAAATTCTTATTTTCTAACAAGTTTTATAGATTTAGTTTTTTCATTAAAAATAGTAAATTAGTCAAACAAGAGCATATAGAGTAATTTCAAAATTTTAAAAATTACTAGTTGAGAAAAAAATTTAATATAAATTTATAAAAAAAAAAAAAAATATAACTTAAAATAATTTTTCTTAATTAATAGGAAATATTAGAAATACAAATTTATTGTTTTATATTATATTGTGAATATTAATTTAACAAAATTAGCACATAATTTTTTTTTAAATAAGTACATATTTTTTTAATTATCATTATTAAAAGTATAACAATTATACACAGATTTCATAAAGTATATTTTTAACAGATAAATAATTCTAATCTATTAAAAAAGAGGACAAAAAAATATACAAAACTGACTTAATAAGACAAAAAGACATTCTTGCAAAAAGCATTATTGTTATTATCAAACAGAATTAAAAAAATTTCCAACATTTTTTTATGGTATTGATTATTACTTTTTAAAAATTAATGTTAATTTTTCATTTAGAATAATTTAAAACGTCCTCTTAATTTTTTTCTAGATTACAAGGCAAAAACTGGGAAGGGGTGTGAAATTAAGAATTAAATGATTATTATAAGAAATGAAATCATATGGTAAGCATAGATGTATTTGAACATCAAATAATAAAATTTTATTCTTAGATTTTTTTTTTTTTTTTTGAGTAAGAAATGTATGCAAATTTTAATTTTTAAATGATTATCTTAAGAAAATATCAAAAACTTTTTTTGATACATCATTTGCACAAATAAAAAAAGTTATCAATTTAAAATAATTTTTCACTATATGTTTTTTTTTTTTTTTTTAATTTTATTTCCAATGGCAGATTATGAACAGTTACAGCAACAAAAATAAAAAAGAACAGAGAATACAACAAAACATGCTGAAACAGAGTTCATTAATCTAACATAATGCAAAAGTTGTAGATCTTTTAGCCAGTGCACCACGATGCCAGTGCCAGATCTACTGCGACCCTCCTTTTCACTAGATGTTAACTCAAAGTTTTTTAATAAAAATAAATTTTTTATATCTTTATTATTTTTTACACCTAAAGCAAATATGATCACTTAAGCAAAGAATCATAATTTGGAAAAGTTAAATAGGCAAATGAATTAAATTACTAATGAAAGGTTTACTTAATTCTATAAAAGATTTATATTGAATAAAAATTCAAAATAAATATTTACTGTTGTCTTAATTCTGGAGACATAGTCGATGTCAAGTTTTCAGCTACATAACGTTCTTGAGAAATTTCAGCTTCAAGTTGTGATAACTGAGCTTCTCGCTCTTGCCTTTGTTCAAATAAGCTATCAATAGAAACAGCCTCATTTTCATTTTGTACCTAGCAAAATGAAAAAAACAAATATTTAATTTTTAGTACAAGAAAACACTTCAAAAAATGAAAATGCACATCAAAATTTCTTTCAATAAAATTAGAATATTTCATGAATACTAAGTAAAGATATGTATAAGGGATATTGAAATAAAATAGAACATAATGTAACATGCCATAATATACATAACGACATCATTTATTAAGAATCAAAACAAAATTCTTAAAAGTCAAAATCAATTATAAACACACATTTTATATCAATTTACTTTAAATTTTCGTGTATTTAAAAAAAAAAAAAAAAAAAAAGAAAAGTTATGAATGGCAAAAATAATGTCCTGCAATCTTGTTTTCTAGCCAAATGAGATTGTCTCTTACAAAACATGCCAAACAGGTCCAGCATAATTAAAAATTATATAAAAATGGTTGTTTTTCAAGACTGCTTTTATTTTAAAGAAATTTAATATGTTTTTGAAAAGCATTAAATTTACTTATTTTTTATATTTTATTTTATTATACTTTTATTATGTTTTAATTTACTGTATTATCTACTTATTTTAATTATTTTTTTAGCATATTAAACATTCATTAAGCTAAATAGAAAATTCAGAAAGCTAATAGAAATAAAGATTTATATTAATTTTTTCGAAGCTTTTCTTTAATTTTAACTATAAAAAAAATTTATGCCTTATATTTAATATTTCTTTAATAACTTCAGCTAAATATTATTATTATTTACAAAAACAAAGTAAATCATTTTTTTTAACTCCCTGTATTCCTGTTGCACATCAGACATTTCCACATCAGTATTGAGTTTATCAACAAACAAATTATAATCTGCCAATTGCCCTTGAAAATTCTTCAACTCTAATGCTTGCACTTCAGCTCTTTTTTCATAAGTGAGATATGTAGATTGTTCTTTTGATAACAAATCTATTTCCTTTGTGATTCTACTGATTTCAGTAGTGAGCTCATTCACTTTACTTCGAAGTAAACCCATAAAGTAGGATTTGTCTTGCACCTGTCTACGTGGAGTTCGAACTCCAGTTTTTGGAGTGACTAGGCCTTGCTGAGACATTGGCCGATCCACAACATTTATATGAGATAACACTCCAACACCTTGTGCAAATCCACTGCGTGTTCCAGGTCGATTGCTAGATGCAGTAATTAGTCTGCTTGCTGTTCCAGGAATACCTGAACGACTTGGTAAGGCCAAGCTAGTTGGTTGTCGAGCAGAAGACATTGGTCTAAGACCTGAGCCAGGTCTATTACCAGCTGAAGTTGGTGGTCGACCATCCATGACAATTTTCTGTAGAAAAAAAAAAAACATTTTAATTAAGAGATATTTTTATGTGAAATAACAAACTTAGAGGATGGTATTTGAACGGTGATTTCTAATGCCCCACTTTGGAAGAAAATGTTTTGAGTATAACCAAATTATTTTACAATTACAATTAACATCAAAATCTTAAATGTGCAAAAGTGTTTGATACTTGCTTAATATCATAGCCCCTTATTTACAAATCAAAATGTTTCCCAAAGGCACATTACATATAACAGCAGTTAGGATTGCAGCTTCTTTGGCAAAATATGTTGGAAATTTATCACACAGCATTATTAATAAGGAAGTCTTCATATGTTTTTTTTATTACAATTTCCATACAGTATAATTTAATGGCATAGAAACAAGTACATGCTTTTAAAACAAGAGTAGCTAGATAGAAAAAAAAAACATATAACGTACAAAAATAAAAATGATACTAAATTGTAAACATTTGAAAAAAACTCTATTGCATACAATTTTAGATAAATTGCAATAAGCATATAGTAAACATTTCTATTTTTTAATAGATATAAAAATAAATAAATAAATGTTTTAACTAATTTTAATATTAACATTAACATTTTCTTGGATGTTTAATTAAATATCTTGTGCAATTAAACTTTAGGGAAAAAAAATATTTAATGAAAGAAAATTGAACTTCTTTTACAGTAATTAACAAAAAAGAAGAAATTACAGAAAAAAGAAACTTCATTTTACAGTAATTAACAAAATCATTTCTTACATTTAATGAGGGTTATAATACTTTCAAAATCAATATGCATAACTAATATATCCTTTTTTTTAATAAACGACAATCATAAAAATAAACATTCTAGTAGGGTTCATTCAATGAATTGTTTGTAACAAGAAATAAATTTTTGCATAAGAAATTATCCATTCAAAACAAAAATTCTAAGAAAATAATAAAATGCAAGATACTCCAAAGAACCTTTAGAATTTTACAAAGACAACAATTATTAAAATAAAAAAAGCAAATTCCAAAAAATTCTTAATGCTTTAAAAATATTTATTTTTATTGGTAAAAATTTTAATGATGAATAATTCATGAAAATGTATTTAAAACAAAAACTAATAAATATATGTTTAAAAACAATTTCTATTTGTTTATAAATTTCCTAGGAAAATAAGTAGATTTTATTACAGAGTAAACATTCGTTTCTAACATTTCATATGAATGCATGTATTTTGAAACTAAAAATATCGCGTTTTGAACAAAAATATGTTTCTGAAGAGCTTTTCAAGTGAAATTTGCTAACTTAATATAATGAATGAAATAAACCTGAAAGTAATTCAATAAAGTTTTACTGATCATACTTCCATAATTGATGAATGTTCTTTCACTTCTAAATTAATATTTTGCTTAGATTACAAACACGCAAAAGTTATATTTATAACTTATAAACATACATAAAATAATGGAAAAGGAGGATAAATGTATAAAAAAAAAAACAAGGAAACACAAAAAAGTACTCGGAAAAATTAGAGAAATTACCCTTTTAATTATTTATCAAGTTACTCAGTTGTGGTGGTTTCTATGCAAACAAAAGCTCTTGAAACTCCTTTCACTTCACAATAAGGGAATAAAATTTAAAATGCGCAATACTTTCTGTAACAATATGAAATGTTATTCTTTGATGCATTATAATAAAAATATTATATAAAAATTAGTTAAGAAATAAGCAACATTTTTCTCTTTCGAAATCAAGTGAAATTAATCAAAACTTAAATTGAAAACTTATTAGTTTTAAAATTGTTAATAAATCTTAAAGCTACAAGTCAAGTCAAGCAGAATATGTAGTTTGGCCTGTATAGTTTATATAAAATGAAATTTTAGTCATAATAGTCATTAATGAAATTTGTTTTCTGATTAATAGTACTATCGGAGAGGTTGTACGGGACCAGCGAGATAAGCCAGTCTTCTAAGTAACAATCTTGTTGACCCAGGTTTGTACTTATATTTACTATTGCTTGTTATTTGTACTTAGAAACTATTGACAAAATTTCCCATAAACGTATCCCAGAAAAACAATCCTCCACTGATTTGTTAAAAAATCATTTTGAATCTAATAAATGCAATAAACGTTTTTGTTAGTATGTACTTATTGCGCAATTCAAAAAGTTTGTATATATTCTTGTGAAGTAGGCGGTAAAAATTTTGCTAGAAAATACAACCTTAAAATTTATTTGACGATACACAGTGCAATTAAAATTTATGCTTTTGATCAGGGACTGAAATTTTTTTTCTTTGAGCGTTATCTTAGGTTTGTCTTTCTACGGTCGATTTTTTGTACACTTTATCTTAATTAGACCAGGACCTACAATTAAACGTGGATTCGAACTACTATCAAACATCCATGCCACTTTCAGGATTGGAACTTGAAGCCTGTGGTACCAAAGGCGAGAGTGCTATCCATTGGTCATCAGGCCGCTATCATCTTAGGAGATATGTTGGTATTCATACCTGTTGGAAACAAGCCTCATTTTTTTTATCCATTTGAAGTGAAGCAATCATCGAAGTTTCTCTTTTTGGCGTTGCGCAAAAACGGAACTTTAATTTTGTTTTTGGTTTCTGTATATAGTTTTTGTGATTAAACAACAGCTAAACATTGATTAGATATGTGAGCTCTTCTTTTTGATTCTGCAATACCAAGAGAAAAAATGTTCAATTGTAATCATTGCAAGAAAACTTTCATTCATAAAAGAAGCTATTTTGCTCACCAAAAGACACACACAGAAAAATCATTCACTTGTACCATCTGTGGACGTTGTTTTCAGGGTGAAAATAGTCTGAATGCACATAGTTTGACCCATATGAACAGAAAATATGCATGTGTTGTTTGTCATAGAATGTATTCATATAAAGCCTCACTAAAATCCCATTATTTGACCCATACACGAGAACGACCTCATGTCTGTGATATTTGTAAAAAAAGTTTTAGTGACAAAAGTAATCTGAAGAAACACTATCTAATTCATTCTAAAATTAAACCTTATAATTGTCATTTATGTGACAAACGTTTACATTCCAATAGTTTTTGAAATCTCATCTTCAATCCCATGATGAAAGAAAATTGTGAGACATCTGAAAATATTGTGAAAATTGAAACCGAACCAGATATCATAGTCTAGATTGCTTACAATTACAATTTTATTTATTTATTTTTTGTTATGTTTAAAATTTAATAATCAACAATTATTATCATTATTTTTAAGATTATATCAACAACCGAACATTTGTTGTTGAAAGATCTTTTAATAATTTTTATACATGTATTTAGCATTGTGTTATTAATGTAATGTATTTAGGTATGAATTAGATGTAATTTATTTATATGAGACATTATTGAAAGATACTAATATGTTCTTCAAATGGAAAGAAATTATTAATTTGGTACATATTATTAATTAAACAACTCAGCTGATAAACTGGTTTTAAGGAAGAACAGATTTTATAATTGATTTGATTTATTTATTTATTTTTTATATTAATTTATTTTTAAGTAATGTTATCTTTTTAGAAATAAATTTTATTGAACATTATTCTTGAAAGTAATTTTATACTGTTTTTCATATCGCATTGAAAATAAAAAATTTGTTAAAAAATAAGAAAATTATTTTCACATATTCATGATCATAAAATTTGTTAAGAAGGTATGATTTTAAAAATTATAAAAAATTATTATGATCAATGACAATTTTGATTAATAAATTATCCATTTAATTACAGCTTTTATTTGTTTTTAATTATATATTCATTTCAATTAATTCTAGATTATATTGAGTGTTATCTTAGTTAATGAAATGTATAGAAATATAAATTCAATTATATTTTATGATTAATTTATATGGAGACTTGTGACAGATCAATATAAAATAAATCTGTAATAATATATATATTTTTTTCCAACTTTATTGAAAAAAAAAACAATTTTTTTTTAAATGTTCTTAAATCATATAATTATTTTCTTTGTGCTGACGAGGTTTTATATTTTCTAAAATACATATATTAAAAAATATTCTTCTAAATAAGCAAGTAGTATATTAATTAATCAGTAATTTTTGTTTTTTTTATCTATTTTTTGTATATGATAAATACTTTTTATTTCTTAAAAATATGCTATTCATTATATTTTTGGTAGATTAGGTTGCTGTAAAAGTCAAATAGCTGTTGCTTGATTTGACCCTACTGTATGTTGGTTTTCTTTTTAAAAATCACAGCTGTAATAGTATAGGATTAAGTTTTTAATAAGGCAGTTCAGTAATTTACATTTTACAAATGAATTGTTCTTACTTTTACCATGACAAATTGTTGAAACTGTCTTATAACAAGCAAGTTATTTTCTTAAATTATGTTATTATATCTACACACATATATATATATATATATATATATAAATTTCCTTCACTAAAGATAGGCATGCTCTGATGGTTGAAATGTTATTGAAAAGTTCATTGATTCATTTGATTTTCTTCCATCTTTTTAATGTTGTTTACAACCAGGTGTCTTTTCATAATTAGTGATTGATTCAGCTTCAGAATGAAGTTAATACTCCCTAATTGCTTTTAAGAAAGAAATCCTGATGGTGTTTTATGTATTAAATTTGGTTAAGCTATATTAAGTTGGTTGATTATATACATTAATTTTATAAAAGATTACCAATTTATGGAAGTCTAGTGAAAATTAATGATGAATTTAACACTATTATAAAAACTATCTTTCATTTTCTATTTCTTTTCAAAAATAATCAGATAGTTAGTTATAAAAATTCTTGGTATATGCAATATTTTTCATTAACATTTATATAAAGATACAGATAGTACTGTCTTGCCCAAATGACTGCTATAATTTTTCTTCGTAAACATGATAACACTATGTCAAAAGCATTCTTAACATCTGCCTTGCTTAAGAAAAATCTGCAATTTGAATAACTTACTTTTTAAGATTAATTTCAGATTTAGTTAAAATTGATTTTGTTAAGATGAAAAAACTTGACCATCCATAAAAACTAATGTTTGGTTGGTGATGTTGAGAGGTGGAATACTTGTATTTCATGCGGCAGCAGTTGTTTTAATTAGCCATTTCTAAACATTTCGCTGTTGTTATTTTTGGCCTAATGCTATCAAAACTCAGCATATGTCACCAGTTAAATCTACCTTTGCATATGTAAATTAATGATTAACTAATACTTTAAAGTAAAAGCTATATTTATATTTCAACTGTTAACTGATGGTGATAATGCTGCCAAATTTTTTTTTTAAACTATAGTGAATGATTACAATTCAGAAACACTTGATATTCATTATTTTTACACAATTCATTGTATAAGAATTTTTTTTTTTATCAGTAGTTTTAAAATAATTCAGTAGCTGTCTAAAATCAAACTAATTATCTGCTATGTTCGACTATTGTTCTGTACTAGGAATCTGTTGAGTTGTTTATATATAAATCAGTAATAGTAATCAATAGAAAGCATACTTTGTTGTTGCACTTACGATGTCAAACACTTGCATCTGTTATCCTATGTAAATTATTTATAAATCATACTCTGTATGCAGAAAGAATTACTGTACTTACAATTGAGTATTCATTTCAGACCTGAATGATTCTGTACTTTACTCAGAGTATACTTATCATTAAAGATAGTTTTTCCCATTGACCTCATCATTCTTTTTTTGGTGTAAATCAGTTTTTAAGCTTTATTGTAACGTGAGCTACGGGGAATTGACTCATTCATTCTTACTTTGGCTAAGTACATTAATACTGAGGATGATTTATATTGTTGTTTTCTTTTATATCTTATGAAGGATTTGTTAAAGCACTTTGGAATGAATTCTATAATCAATACAATGGCTTCTTAAAAGTAGTTAGCAATACCTATTTTAGAAGGTATCATCCAATTTATTCAAAAAACATATATATGTGTATATATATAATTTTTTTAATTTGTTTGTAGTTACAAGCAACTTCCTTTGCCAAATTGCAATTTAATATTTTATTATACACAGCTATTCATTAATAATGAACAATAAATTAATAACTTTAATAAAAAATTAAATAAAGTCATAGAAAAGAAATGTGAAGGATAAATTCACACAGTTTAAATGACACAATACAAAAAATTTGATTAATTACAGAAATAAATCTGAAAGTTTCTTAAATAACAATTTTTTTCCTTCAATTAACTTAAATAAATCTAAGATTTTTCTTTTCTTATCATTGTCGCAGGGAACATACTGCCATTAAACATAAAATTAACATATCAATTTAAATGTGAGCATTAATCATAAAAAGATGTACTAAACCATTCTGCAAACAGTTTTCATGAAAAGAACTGGAATTTGACTCAGTGAAGATACACTAATCACATTTTTACGATTTTTAGCGTCATCCATTAAAGCTGTCCAATGGGGATGCTTTGTCAAAGACGAAATATGCCCACAAATAATTAAACATTGTCTTGCTCTAGTTATTGCTACATTCATTTTCTTTTTACATGCCAAAAATGCTTCATCTTCACTGGTTGGGTTAATACAGGAGATAATGATTATATCTTTTTCCTTTCCTTGGTACTTTTCCACAATATTTACTTCCACATTCCTCAACGCATCATTTCCAGAGAGCGGATTTCTGTACAAAGATGTCAAATTTTCATTTGTCACAATCACACCAATCGAAGCATTTGGAACAGCCTGCAATAACTGTGAACAAATGTAAGCAATAATCAAAGCTTCGTTAGTTTCTGTGTCTTGAAAAGTATTGCCAGAAGTATTAGTTAAGATGTCATAAATAATTACAGGTTTTAAAGGACAATATATGAATCTTTCATCAATATTCACAGTAGATTCAAGTTGCTGGCTGTAGAAATATTTAGACGGAAAATGGCATATTTGCGATTGCATTCTATGTTGTTCTGTCAATGTAAATGCTGGTACACTGAAATATTGTTTTTTAAATAACTTATAAAACCTTTCCAGCATGGATCTCTTGAAGCCCCATTTAATAGCATATTTTGAAGATACAGATGGTGGTAGTTGCTGAATATCCCCTACTAAAATAAGTCTACTTACTTCTGAATTTAAGCATTGAAGAATTTCTGGTTCTGTGCATTGGGAAGCTTCATCTACAATGCAGTAAATGCATTGTCCAGATTTTAAGAACTTATTCATTAAAGGATTCATGGAATCATCTAAAGTTGAAAGGATCACATTAGATTCTTTTAAGGCAATATTTTCATATGTTATTTGAGAGACCGAATCCAAGCTGCTCAGTGGGTTTTTCTCTTTCAGAGACTTGAGTTGATCCATTAACTTTTTTAAAGTTTCATTATTTATCTTTCTATATCTGGAATTTTTTAAATTTGCTTTAAATAAAACTTCATTTATTTTGCTTTCTAAAGCTTCTAACTCTTTATCACGTTCCATTACTTCCTTTTTTATTTGTTCTTTAAACATCTTCTGCACTTTCCGACCAAGAGTGTACCCATGAAGTTTTGGATTGATTTTCTCAAGTTGGCCAAATCTAAGAAACTTAATGGAATTTCTCTTCCAACTGCATCTATCATTCAATTCTATAAGCCTGCTCCCAATTTCATCAACGGATATATCGGATGGCGCGCACATCAAAACTTTATTTTTAGCGGCATTACTAAAAATCAATTTTTCAATTATACCGATAATTACACCAGTTTTACCAGTTCCGGGTGGAGCATTGATTAAAATGGTCTTGCTTTGGGGGTTTTCATGTTTTATTTTATCGCTAATTATCTGAATAAGTTCAGTACAAGTTGTCTTTGAAGCTAATCCGCAAGAAAGGAATATTTCTTTAGATGGCTTTAAAATTTCTTTCAGCAAGGGAGAGCTTTTTAATGCAAGAAGGGCATCTACTAATTGAAGTTTCTTTTTTATATTTAGTATTCCATGAGCAAGATTAATTGTACCTGTTTTAAAATGTCTCTTAGTTTTCTTTATGTGTACATTAAATGTCCATAGCTTCGCATTTTGCAACCACTCATTTGGCATCTTTTGCCATATATTTAGCGATTCATCTTTGAAATTCAATTCTTCAACTTTGTGTTGATCTATATAACCAAATATACATCTTTTAAGTCCCTCTTCTTCACCTTTAATATCCAAAAGAATAACTTCTCCTTCATGTGGACGAAATGATAAATCCTCGTTAACAACCGATTCACAGTAGAGCTCTATAAAGTCATTCTGAATTTTAATGCCTGTAATGATATAAAAAAATATATTCCAATCTTTGTTTTCAGACCACAGAGGTTTGGATTCCATGAAAAGTGATTCCCAAATTTCCAGAATAATCATAGGATAGAATGATTTAACGTAAGAATCATGAGAAGAAAATTTTAAAGGTAATGGTGCCCCACCTTTAGATATCATCGGAGGGGGCTTTTTATTTTTTGATTGTTCTTCCAGCCAATTAGGATTCCATTGAATAAGATCCTCAATAGCAGAATGGGAATTCAGTTTATTAATTGAAATTAAAGGAGTCGAATCCGTTGTTTTAATGGAATCGGATTCAGTCGTCGTTGGATTTGCTTTGACGGAACTCGAGATAGTTGCTGAATTTTCATGATTTGTGAAAGGTTGTTGAACAGAAACTCGATTAGGGGGCAAATTAGATTCATTTACTAATGAATTTGCTTCAACATAAGGTTGCAAAAAGTTTGATTGCTGTGCTTTGTAGTTTGAATTAAAAGTGCTAATACCCACTGGCGAAACCACTGCTACCCGTTTATTATTTCCAAGCTGATTAGTTTTATTGAATGTTTGTTTTGTTAAAGGATTTTGATTTGATTTTAAAAGTGGATTTATTCGTTTTAATTCAGATTGTGAATTTGAACTTTCAGCAACAGGTATAACATTTTTAATTACTTCCTTTTCATCAGATTTTTTCAATTCCTTGGTATTTGCGTGCATGTTACCAGGTACTATCTTGACAGGTTTGCAATTTGGAGTTCTCGAAATAGATTGTGTCTCTGAACTTTTCTTTTGTAGCTTTGGTTTCTCTACAGAGACTGTTTTTACGGGCTCAGGTTTTTTTGCATTTTTATCGGGGATTTTTGTTTTACTCTTGTGAGGTGTACTTTTATCCTCTTTGTTTTCTTTACTTTCCATATCGATTAAAAATCCCATACGAGATCCATAGCTACTTGGCCTTCTTGGAACTGAGGATTTGGTCTTGTCTTTTGTGACGTTCTTTATATTTTTGTGTGCATCACTCGAAGCGGAAGTATTTTGTTTTAGAGACCGATTTTCGAAATGAGTATCACTCGAAACGGAAGGCTTTGCAGCATTTTGTTTATTTTCAAAATGAGATTCAGATGAATTTTTTTTGGAGCTTGAAGAGTTTGCCGATTTTGTTGAACTCATGGAGCAACTCCCATTTTTAACTTTCTTCGCGTATGATAATTTTTGATCTAGCTCCCTGGGCTTTGCATGTTCAATTTTAATTGTTGAACCTGAGCATCTTTCTTGGAACCCCTCTTCTTTTCCACGCATTTTCTTGGGACGAGGTTCCATAGGCTTAGGATCAGTTAATAAAGTTCTTCCAACAGTTTTTCTTTTGTTAAATTTATTAATTTCAGAGCATCCGCTCAGCTCATTATTTTTAGGTTTATTTTGAATTAAGGGATTTTTTATTAAAGAAGCATTTGTTTTTGATGAAATGTTTTCATTGGGAAGGATATGTGGACTTGGTTTAACCTCTAAAGTCGTTTCTTCTCTTTGAACTAACTTCGAAGGATATAAAATTTTATCTTCAAACTCACTTGCACTGGAATTTTCTGAGTTTTCGAAATGTTTCCTTTTTTTCGAAATAAATTCTTTCTTTCTCGCCAGTGGTACTTCAGTTGCCTTAAGAGAATCATTTCGAAAATGTGATTTATGGTTAGCCATTTTGGTTTTATCAATTTTCGTTATATTTTTCTTCAAATTTGAATTTTTAGATTTTAAATTATTCGATTTCCCTTTATTCTTTTTAATGGTTGCCTTTTTGCTTTCGTCTTCGGACACTTCTGAATCGGAACTAAAAATTTTATTCTTTTTAACACGGAGCTGTAACGCCAAATTTTTAGATTCATTTTCCTTTGCATCCTTTGAAACATTGCTCCTTTTGTTGAAAGTTTCCCTTAAATTAGATAAATTTTTGTTTTCGGTTGTAGTTTGGATAGTTTCTGAAGCTTTTTGATTATAGATGTTTTCGCTGCTTTTCATCGATTTGAAAAGTTTATGAAAATTTTGACGTTTAACATCATGAGGCCATTGAAATAATTCAGAATCGCACTTTATAAGACGAACACAGCAATTTTTCATATGCCTGCGTAGAAAAAGGTATTTATGCTTTTGACGCATTGTATTCTGTGTTACTGAAGATTGGCAAACAGAATTATGGAATTTAGAATTATTGCCTTTGCTTCCGCTAGAACACTTATTTGTTACATTTATAAGATAATTTTTAACAGATAATTCACTATTATTATGTTTATTTGATGAATGTTTAGTGTTTAAAGCATTCAATGAATTGACTTCACCTTTAACCAGTGGTTCTGTACCGTCTACTCGAATATTGATATTCGATGGAAACTCGTTTGAATTTGCGAATTTCTGGGAATAATGTCCATCTTCGTTGATTTTAACTGACTGTTTGAATTCACTGATTTTATTTGGTTTTAACGCAATCGAATCTTCATTCTTACAATTATGCCCATTTAAATATGTCACAACGCCGTTGACTGACTCTGGCAACGAAGACAAAGTGTTATGTTCTAAAGAACAATCATTATCATCCACTTTTATAATTTCTTTTTTTAAATCAGGAGAAGTTATTTCTTGTTTTATTTCTGACTTATTTTTAAGACCCTGTAAAGATGTGCTGTTTTGAAGAGGATATTGCTGACTTGTGGATGAAGCAGGATTTTTAGATTCATTTTCATCAACATTTTCCATTTTAACTCTGGTTTTAAGGGCAAACACGCACACAAAACCACCATCTTCCGAACAGGATGGGGTGCCAAGACCGATAATGTCTCCGATCTCTAATGGACCCCATTCCGAATGGACTTCTTTGAAGTTTACATAAAGCTTGTTGAGGCTTCCCATGTCTTTAACGAACCAGGAACCATTTCTCTTCGAAAAAAGAGCATGGTACCTCGAAACTCTGTTGAAGCGTGTTAAAGATACGATGCTATGCCGTCCCACGGTAACTTCATTTGAATTCAGACAAATTAATATGGGTTTGTCAGCCTGTGGATTTATTTCTTTTAAAAAGTATTCCATAATCAGATTGGATCCAAATTCAACAATATAACAGGAATCTGACGTCCTAAAATTAAAAGAAATGTGTAAAAAACGTTTTTAATGAAGTTATGAAGATAAAAGATTTTAAAATCTTATAATGAGAATTACTTTAAATGTCGTAGAAAATATCTAAATCTTATTATATTTCCTCATATACGGTAGTATACTTTATCTAAAAAATAATGTTTCATTTCAAAGTAACTAGAGTATTACAATTTAAAATTCTGAATTTGAAACTATATATTGATGTATGAACATTTTACACTGATGTGCAAGCTTTCATTTGCTTAAGATAGGTAATGTAATGGTGCTCTGCAGTAATGTTACAGAATCAAGTTCAAGTGCAATTGAATAATTATAAATTGATTTATAGTAGTATAAAGAAATTTTTTTCTCAATTTAGATATGTAGGATTTTTTTAATTTGATAGAGTAAATAACAATTAGAAAGTAGAACAAGAAAAATAGAAATAGGATTTTTTTTTTTTTGCCAAGTCATATTCCTTCAAATTTTCAGGGTTATATACGTATATTTAAATGGATTTGAATTGTATGAATGCAATCAATATAAAAAATAAAATATGATCGCATCATTTATATGCTAATATATGATGCAAGTGGCTATTTTAAGTAAATAAAATAAAAGGTTTTTTTTACAAATAACCAGATTATTTAATAAAACATAACAATAAATAATGATTTTTATTAAAAAGTTGATTTATGTATTTTCAAAATATTTTATACTTATTAGAATTTCATTACTATTTACATATTTTTGTTTTGCTGTCTTACATTTTTAAGAGTTAAAATACCTAAAGGTTCTTCTTTATTATTAACTTTTTTTAATATTAATATGATTTAATAATTACCAAAATGGGGCACAATGAGTTTTAATATAATAAAAATTTTAATACTGAATTAATCACTTTTCATTTAAAAAAAAAATTAGCATTTTGAAATTGGTAAGAATTTAGTGTCTAATGTTTTTAACTTCAATTTTATGAAGCTCTTCTAAAAACATATTGAATAAGTTTAAAGTTTGAGTTTTTGTAATAACAATAGTTTTTAGATATAACACAAAAATTTAAAAAAAAAATTGTTGTCTAATCAAAAATTTGAATTTAGAAAACATTTTTAATGTATTACAAATCCTAATCATTAAATTAAATACATGTTTAATTAATAAAATTTCATAAATTTTGCACAAAGTCTAAGCATTTTGCTTGCGATGAAATTAAAAAAATAAAAAATATGCAGTACTTTATTTTTCAAAAATTTTTTCTTAGCATCCCATATTCTATTCATTTGCTCATAACCTCAAAGTATACTGCTGTATTAAAATATCGGTAACACCGGCATTCCTTGCAGCAACATTGGACTATTTTCATTAAAGTGAAACTAATATTTTTAAGATCGACAAAGCAAAAATTGGAACTCGGCGAAGAGAACAATAAGAAAATAAATAGTGTCAATTATTACATTGATCACAATAATTTACAAAAATTTTGATGTAGTTACATAAGAGCCATAAGTATAATTTACATATTATAAACTTCATAAATCTTAAATTTTAAAAATAAAAAAAATTCAATCCAAAACTACAAAAGTATAATTAAAATCCACAAAAAATAAATTAATTTTTTATAAGCATAAAAGTAGAAAGAATATAAATTATACTGAAAATATTTCAATATGTTCTTTGAATTTTTTTTCATATTCGTTTTTCAGAATGAAATCTTAATTATTGTTTATAAGAATAAAAATAATTGTTCTTAAAAAAGAAAAAAAATTATAATTCTTATACAAACAGCAATAATTCTAATAAGAATCTTAAAAGAAAACAATGATAGTTTTTACTAAAAGCTTTTGCACATGTACTATTCTCGTTATAATTCTAGAAAAGAAATAGAAATGTTCAGATGATTGTCACATGAAAAAACTTCTATTCATTCAAATACAGTATAGTTTACAAAGTTAAGCAAACGAATATTCTATAAGCAGACGATTTTGTATAGTATTTATTTATGTAAGATGGGGGAAGTAATATCGTTTTTAAGAGAATTATATTAAAATTAATT
Source organism: Caerostris extrusa (assembly GCA_021605095.1). Lineage (NCBI taxonomy): Eukaryota > Metazoa > Arthropoda > Arachnida > Araneae > Araneidae > Caerostris > Caerostris extrusa. The sequence continues at coordinate 19,998 of BPLR01006535.1, forward strand.
TTTATATATATAAATTACATATTCCGTATATCATTGTTCGAATTTAAAGTCCATATATAATTCAATTATATCTGTTGGATATCATCGCTATATGGTTAAGAAAAGAATTCTTCGTTAGTAAAAATAATCGAAAACTTTGAATTTCGTCTGCTGAGACATTAAAAAAATTGTTTTACTTTTAATGCTATATTTGTCAATAAAAAAATGCAATACATTTTGAGCTAATTCTGCATAATAGTTTGGATAAAATAAAATCGAAAAAGAATTTTAAAACCCATTTCATTTGTTAAAAATGGCAACGGAGAATAATGCTATGAAGGTTACATATAATCATCAAGAATAGGCAAGTTCAAATTTTGATTAAATACAACATTCCGTATAAATGTATATTAACATTTAAATTAAAAAGATTTTAAATAATCAATTGAGATTTTTCGTTTACAAGGAGATTTAAAATTCCATCAGGATAAGAATCCTAAGCATATTACCATGAAGGTTCGATTGTAGATTACCATATTAAAAAAATCATTAAAAAGCCGCCTTAATTATTAGATTTGGAACCAATAGAATGTATTTTTCGCTAAGAATTTTAGATAGAATTCGAAAATAGATTAATTCCTCTAGACAGCAGTTAAAATCTGTTGTAACGGAATTAACAGGGACTGAAGATACTAAAGAACTAGTTCAAAAGATAAAAATTTTCTTAACTCTTGGATATCGAACCAAATACTGAAATTTGCTTAAGATGTTAATGAAACATCAATGTAGCTTAATTATTCAAAACATTTGTGAGTACCATTGATTCTTTAATCATATATTATTGTATTTATAAAAAAGAATTTGTTCCAAATAATAAAAAAAAAGTGCATGTAAAATATATCCATACTAGAATTATTTCAAAGCTGTAAATTTTCCCATTTATTTTAATAATTTTTTTCTCTAAGAAAATGTGCAAACAGCATATTTATGCTAAAGCTTTGCGAGTCCTGTAAAGCATGTTATTACATGCCATTTAGCTTGGAGATCCGGTATAAGCAGATATAAACAAACAGATATATAGTATATGGAAAATTCTATT
>BPLR01006536.1:0-166022 GCA_021605095.1 Caerostris extrusa
CCACATTGCTCATGAACTACAGAAAATATGTTCTAATATTATATATTTAAATTAATAAAATGGAATTTATGTTTATAAATTTGCCAGAACGTCTCTTTTAAATCAATCGTCGCACTGTACGAATACTCTTACACTCACTGTATTCTTTGCAAAGCCGGTATCCAATCATTCCTCCATGTCGGTAAACGCGTGTTCATTTTTTGGGTGCGGAACAGGAACATAGGTGGTCTTCATTTGCAACTCTATATACACACAAACAGCCTTGCCAAAATGATGAGGGTAGGACATTACCTTTTAGGAAGAAGAACTATCACGCACTTATCGCGAAAACCAGAAACCTCCCCAACAGGACACCAGGAATCGACAAAAATCCCCTCGAAGTTAACACATTTCGCAATGAAGCTAAAGCAAATCTGAACCTATGCCAGCTAGATAAAGAAGGCACATATTACCGTTGGATGGTTTGGTTTGTCTCTCAACGGTAATTTTATGCATACTTAAGTTAGATGGCTATTACTATTATTTAAGTAACAATACTTCATGCTTGTTTCAAGATTAAGGTTGTGAATTTGAGTAAATTGCACCTAAAATATATTTGTAAGAAATCGGAGATATGTCATTTATGCAACTGTGAGATAGATGTTTGGTTTGGTTTGTCGCTCTAGGTCATTGTGTAAATTTTGGGCTGTCAATTAGGACCGATCTACAGCTTCTAACGACTCCTTTGAACCACTCACAAATATCCATGCCCCGTCAGGATTCTGAACCTGAATCAGCTGGTACCAAAGGCCAGAGCGCCAGCCACTGGCCATCAGACCGCGTTACCGTTGTATGGCGTGGTGGGCTGGGAGGAAGAAAATTTAAACAAAGCAAACCAACAGCCTGAATAGTCAGAAATTATTAGCAGTGCAGCAAGCTGGTTCAAAGGTGGATAAAAAGGTGGTGGTGAAGCGAGAAAATATATAAAAAAGACTTTAATAGTCAGTTTGAGCTGGACACTACAACAACTTCATTGAAAACTTTCAAGAACAAATGTAATGTGTCCAGAATCGCTAGTTCTTTTCTCCAGTCTTCTAATCAGCAAAACACTTGAGATTTAATTTAACGTTAAGTTCATAAGAAATTTCCAGATTTAAAGGATGATTGATATACACCGTTTATATTCGGAAGAAAATATGCAAAGTAAAGCTCAAAAATAAAATGGGCAGTCAAAGTTTAAGAAAATTTAGTAAAAATTTTTGTCAACAAATACCATCTTAAGTTCATAAGAAAAATTGAAAATCCAAATGTCTTTGTAGATGCAAAAAGCATGCACTCAGGTAAATCGTAAATTCAGGCACAGAAGTATAGAAAAATCCCCCCTCCCCCAGGGAAAGCAATCAATTTTACAATCTTTCAAAGACAACTATCGTTTCCGATTTAATCTATAAAGGATTTATCTTTACACACAGTTTGATATTCAATTATGTTCCAAATCCAAATCATATCACGCATACACCAAGATGACTGCAACCCACTAAGAAATAAAAAGAAATGACAGTCTTGAGATAAATAAAAAGAAACGACAGTCTTGAGATAAATAAAAGAAACGACAGTCTTGAGATAAATAAAAAGAAACGACAGTCTTGAGATAAATAAAAAGAAACGACAGTCTTGAGATAAATAAAAAAAGAAACGACAGTCTTGAGATAAATAAAAAAAGAAACGACAGTCTTGAGATAAATAAAAAAGAAAAACGACAGTCTTGAGATAAATAAAAAAGAAACGACAGTCTTGAGATAAATAAAAGAAACGACAGTCTTAAGATAAATAAAAGAAACAACAGTCTTAATAAATCTGCGATAAAGATACTTAGTCTTAACACTGAAAAATATTGACACTTTTGCGTTTTTAAAAATAATAAAAAGAATATTTGGAAATAATTTTATTAAAAATAAATGAAATAAAGGTGATTGAATAATTCGTCAAATCTAACATGACGTCAAAAATAGCAGATGTCAACATATTTGTCCGTTCTTTTAAGAACAATTATACAACTTTTTATTCCAAATATACTCAAGAAATTAAAAATATGTTATTCATTGGTTTCGGAATTTCGTTTACTTCAGCCGTAATTGTGGGATCGGAGTTAACATCTTTTTCAAATTCACTGTACAGTTTACACAAGTCTTTTTTAAGTACAAAATTTATGTAACGAAACATTCTTTGTTTCTTTGCGTATACCTTTTCCTTCTCAGAACTACGATTCCACAAATATTTGAAGACATCCAAGTAATCGAAATCATCTATTTTACGAATAATTTTTTCGCATAAAATATACTTGAGCAATTCATAAAATATTTCCTCTGTGATGTAATCCTTCATACTGTTTACCAAATCAATAAAAAGTCCTTGCAATGGCCACTGTAAATAACGGAAAATAATTAGTTTCAGATTTCTTATAACTAATTGGTGTTTTTCATCATCGCCCAGTAAAGATAAGTATAACTTAAATACTTCATAAGATACTCCTCTCCGTAAAGAAAGACTTTTCAGTTTATTTCGTCTATTTTCCGGCAAATATCTATCAAGATGAACTTTCAAAATTCCTACCTCATTTTGTTTGAATAAGCCTTCAAGCCAACGCGCTTCATAGATACGCCAAAATTTATTTTTATCTACTTCACTAACACAAGTAAACCATCTTAAAATATATTTAAAACCTGCCGATTCTATAATCGTCTTTGTTTTTGCTTTATCTTGTTCTGACATTTGATTCCAAATTCTTTCAATATCGTCTATTTGACCATATATCCAAGCCATAAGAAATCGACTTGTTACATTAAAACGAGTATTCCGAAGCAGAAATTGGGCAGTTTCCCAATCGTCAATCGTTCCATCTGGCTGCCAACAAATGTAGGATAGCCTAAAGGTTGGATCACCTTCCAATATGTGAAATTTTATCCATTTTATAATATTGGCACTTATATGCTTAAGTTCAACTAATATAGCTGCTTGAAGAATCTTTGCTGTTGTAACTTTTGACAGATCAGCCGACTGAATCACTATTCTATCCAACATTTCCTCATCTAAACTTATACCACTTTTTAGTGATATGTATTCATCTATCGCATTTTTTACTTTTGTGGAATTGCATAGGACAATGGCTACCGTCCTTGCACACTGATCTTCAAGGCGGAAAATGAAGTTGAACATGATGTATCTGAAAGGAAAACACCACATAGAAGCAAATATAAATTTATTTTGATCATAATTAGAATACATTATATATATATGAATAATGAGAGTTTCTATAAAGCAATTACTATAGCGCGATTAATATATTGCAACTATTGTTTTTTAACGCCAATCCTCATACTTAGAGTTAAATAATATATATTTTTTATAATTATATAAAAAGATTCTATATTATTTAAATTAGTATATATTATTTAAAATATTTTTTTCCTCATCTCTGTATTACATCTGTGTTGTATTGATATGCGCCATTTAGATTTAAAAACGCTATTCCCTTTGAAAACGAAAATTTTAAAGCAAAAATTATTCCTAAGAATAAATCTGCATAATAGCAAAGATAAACTTATTTTGAACATAATTAGAATATATTAGACATTGTTTCTACAAATCAATTACTATTACTCGCGATTAATATATTACAACTATAATTTTTTAACTCGAATAATCGTACTGGGAGCTAAGTAAAATATTTTAAATATTAAGAAATACAGTGTTGGGAAAGTTAAGAAACAAATGGTATTACATCTGTGTTGTATTGATGCGGGCCATTTAAATTTAAAAATAAAATTCTCTTTGAAAAACGAAAAATTGTAAAGTAATAATTATTCCAGTCTAAGAATAAACCTACATAAAAAACAAAGATACTTATTTTGATTATAATTAGAATATATTAGAAGTTAGTTACTGCAAAGCAATTACAATAACGCGATTAATATATTGCAACTATCATCTCTTTATTTAACGCGAATTCTCATACTCTGAGCTAAATAAAATATAACTTTTAAATAACAGGAAATACCATCTGTTTCTCAACTCTCCCAACACTGTATCACATTTGTGTTGTATTGATATGCGCCATTTAGATTTTAAAAGGTTTGTCTCATAGAAAAATAAAAACAAACATTGTAAAGCAAGAATACTTTCAGCTCTTATGAATAGATGTCCTCCCATTTTTCAATTTATGGAATATTTGAGACTTCTCTTACTAGTGTCAATTTATGAAATGTTTAAGAAGTTATTTTATATTGTTATTATATATATGAGCTCCCAAAACAAAGATCTACAGTACATATGCAAGCATTCTAATAAATTTTAGAAACTTAAAAACCAGTACATGCAAGAAAATTCAAACGTACGAATTTACATTGAGTAACATTTTGACATGAACTGCATTGTATTCAAACTAGCATATTTTTAATTCTCTATAAATTCTCACATGTGTTAAACTTGACGTAGCCGAAATTTTTATTTTACACTTCAGGTAAAAAAATCTATAAGCATCTAGTTGTTGGTTATGAAACATTAAATCTAATTATTTAATAAGATTTAATCAGCATCGAATTTCTTATATTATTTAATTGACAGAAATTGTTCTTAGAAACATAAAACAATCTAAATCTATTAATTTAGTTTTAACTCCCTTTTTTGATCGAATTTTTTTCCAGGCTCAAAATTTATATTCATTTACTAATATAGCAAAATGTGTTATTCAATTTAAATGATTCAGTCATATAAGGGTGTTTTTCTTGCGCATACTAAACAGACTAAATAATCGGTATAAATAATAATCTGTATTAATAGACTATTAATATAATATAGAAATATTAAGATGTGGGAATAGCTTTTTATCGAATGGCGTTCATTCTTTCAATATTCAGAATTAAGAATATCTGATACAAAAAGGAAATGTAATAATATTTATTAATACATTTCACCTATTTAAAGTTTCAAATGTACAATATTAATTTCTTAGATAAACTGTTTTCCATATTCAAAACCCAATTTGTATATTTTTCCGATTATAGAACTTAGTTAATTTCATGTTCATAAAGGGTCGTAAGAAATTACCATATATATCATGCTTAAATCATTTCAAAAACATTTCAGTCTTTTTTTTTTTTTTTTTAGGCTTCAAGTTTCGAACAGGTTGTCCCTTATTAAATTCTGTGCATTATCTAGCATTCCTTTTCTCCATAAACTTTATCTTTTAATTAAAATGGTATATAGTGTCATCATATCTTATAGCGGCTGGATGGTCAATTGGCTACCGCTCTGGCCTTGGTAGCACAAGCTTCAGATTGGTATCCTGGCGATGGCATGAATGCTTCTTAGTAGTTCGGAATCCACGTTCAACTGTAGGTCCCGAACTAATTAGCCTAAAGTGTGCACAAAATGATCGTAAGAGCGACAAACCAAACCATCATATCTTTATACGATGCCATTCACTGTGATGTATTTATACCGATTATTTAGACTGTTCCGATTATTCAAGGTTTTTTTGGTTTGTCGCTCTACGGTCATAGTGGGCACACTTTTTACAAATAGACCGGCACCTACATTTTAACATGGATTCCGACCCACTCCCAAACATCCATTCCACCACTAGGATTCGAATCTTAAGCCAATTGGAATTATTCAAGGAAAGCACCGTTATATAAATGAATTATTTAAATTGAATAACTCAATTTGCTATATTAGCAAATGAACACAAATTTTAAAAAATCTGAAAAAAAAATTCGTCCGAAAGGGGGGGGGGTTAGAACCAAACAAAATATTTTCAAACACTTCTGACATATAAGATGCAAAGTTTATTGATTTAATTTGCCTTTAAAATATTTATTGTCATGGAATTTTAAAAGTATCAAAAAAAAAAAAAAAATTCCGATTAGTGTGAGTGTTATTAAGGGAAATTGTGATATGATACTTGAACTTGCTACAATAAAATTAGATTGTTCTTGATAAGATATGTAATAAAAAATGAATTAATAGTTTAAAAAAAAAAAAAAAAAAAAAAAAGCTTTTAGAGTTAATCAAAGTGGGACGATGATTTTTTTAAAAATTTGCGCTAAAAAAGAAGCTCTCAGTATAATCACACATGAGAATAAAAACTCGACTGATTCTGCGCAAAGAAAATGAATGTCACGTTTACAGTTCTAAAAGCGAAATTTGGTAAAAATTGGTAAAAGTGCCTCGGTAACTTACCTAATAATGAAACAAAATCGTTATACAGATGGTTTTCACAGATATTTTTTTTTTTGAGGGAAGATATTTTATTTTTCATCAATTTCCGAAATGCAGATTAATAGTTTAAAAATGTCATTCTAAAAAGTAAAAAACGATTATTTTAAGAACAGTGAAAATGAATGCCATTCATTTTCATTCCGAAATCAGTCATTTTATTCTCATGTTAACAATTATTTTTTATTCTTAGTTTGATTATTTTTAAAAGCGTGTTAACTCTAAAAGCGTGTTTTTTTAGTTTTTTTTTTTTAAACTATTAATTTATTTACTTTTTAGTTTGGTTAACTCTAAAAGCATGTTTATGAGTGTTTTTAAATTATAATATTTAAATGAGGTCCCGGTACGGAGGACTAGTTCTTACAATAATTTAATTGTGAGTAAAACAAAGGCTAAATGCGAATATGACGAGCCAGCCAGGATTCGAACACTGAATCTCCTAATCCGTAGTCAGGCGCGTTATCCGTTGTGCCGCTGTCCCACGTAGGTTTGAATGTCTGAAAGATCTCTGTAAATGTTTTTTGCAGCTTAAATAGTGTGTATGAGGAGAAACAGGTCTCCAGGGGAAAAATTATGCGCCGATCAAGATGACTTTTCAAAGGCTGTGTGTTTTAATCCCTAATCCTGGCGATCCTAATCATGACGAGATAATAAACTTATCCAAATATTTTAGTGTCGTAGGTCCTTGATAAGTCTAAAACGTTTAAATTAAATCGGATCGCTTAAAGTAGGGCAAAAATCGAGCCCAAAGAGTCAGTTACAAACAAACAAACATACAGGTGAAACTAATATAAAAGCGTATTAAATACCCTAATCTCTATAATTTAATAAAAATCTATCGGATAAAAATGAATATCATACTGCTAAATCTCAAAAGAAAAATTCTGGAAGGTGATTTCGTGCACTTTGATAAATTAAAGTCGTGTGACAATTGGCCAATCCCAATTAGAGGGGCCGGACTTCACTGTTGAACATGCATTCCGTTTTGCAAATTTTCTACACAACTAAAATTTGAAACTGTTATTTTTCTTTATATATTCTTTATAATACAAAAAGCTCAATTTGAATTTGTGCTCGAAATTTCTAGTATTTGTTTGTCATAAAAATATTTTTAATTTTTGCTTCGGAGAAAAAATAATTAAAAATTGGATAAATTCATAAAAATCTTTCAAAATAATCCTTCAATATTACGTAAATGAATATTTTATATTATTTCTTTATTTTCAGGACAATGAAATCTTAATTGATCAAAAAGAAATCTTATAAAAGCAGTTTAAAAATAACATTCCACAAAAAGTAACAGCATCAAATTTATTAACTTGCACAATTTCTATAAGTATTTATTTTTAAAAATATTTACAAATATAAACATGCTTCAATTTTTAATAACTTTTAGGATAATTTAAATTCCATGAGCATAAAAAATAAATAGTGTAGATTGAAAATATGTGTATGATATTAATAAAAGAATCGTAACTTACGTATTACTGCAAAGGAAAATTTTTACGTGTTAAATAATTCATTACAAATTCATCCTTTGTATACCTACTATCTTTTAATAAAATTCATGAATGCATTCATTTCACTTCTTAATGACCTTGGATAACATATAATTTAAAAACAAATTAGAGTCAATAACCTTTTTCATTTATTTATTTATTTAATTTGCTTCGTTGTAAAATATATAAGGTTTTGTCTATAGTCATTTTGTGCGTACTTTGAGCTTATTAGACTGAGAATTACAATTTAATGTGGATTGCACTCACAAACATCCATGCCAAGGCCAGAATTCGAATCTGAAGCCTATGGTACCAATAGCCTGAACTCTAGGAAATTGGCCATCAATTGGACAAATATATAAAAGCTAATTTTTAAGATTTTAGATGAACAGTTTGCATTAAAAGTTTTTTAAAGCTGTTCACTTTAGCTTATAAATTTTTACCGGGCCTGATGGCCGAGAGGCTAGAGCTCTGGTGCTCGTTCCACAAGTATCGGGTTCGAATCCAGGCGGTGCCATGGATGTTTTTAGTGGTTCGAATCCCCATTAAACTATAGGTCCTGGTCTCATATGACCATAGAGCACCACAGAGCCCAATCAGACTTCTTCTCACCCACATCATTCCCAAACTGAAAAGGGGCAACTCAGCTCTAGGCACAGTGATGTGGTGTGGAGTAATAGTAGTATAAAATTTTATCAATACTAGTATGTAAAATTTCAACAGATTTCAATGTGGCTTAGGTCGTACCAGAACTAGAATTCCTATCCCAATCCCATACTTAGAATGGAAAAGATGTTAAATGATTTTTTGAAGGACTTTCTACATGCCAACTGGTTCATATTACTGTTAAAAGAGAGTAAATCCAAGGAAATATCCATGCATCCAATTTCGCTATTCAGACAAAAATGTTGTCAAACCACGGTTCAATCCACCATGAAATGCATCTAGTTCAGGAAATAAAAAGCTGTTTTAAACCATTTAAACAACCATCCAACTAACCATAGCGTGGCCTTATGGCCATTGGTTAGTACTCTTACTTTTGGTACCACGGGCTTCAGGTTTGAATCATGGCGGTGGCGTAGATGTTTGTGAGTGGTTCCACTTTAAACTGTTGGTCCCGGGCAGTTTAGCCGTATAATGCTACAAGATGGCCGTAGAGCGACAAACCGAATCTCCTTCTTAGACAGGACAGACATTTGACTTCTTAGACATTTTGCATGTATTGATGTTTTGTCTCTTAAACATATAGACATTGAATGCACAAGATGCAATAGAATTAGACTCAACCATTTTGAGTTTGAATATCTTATTTTGTCTGATTTACTGGGAAAGATTCCCCATGCTAATCTTTTTTTCATTTGTTTCAAATATTGCTCTTATGCCTTATAATTAAAATTTGCTGTTAGACACCATTTATTTTCTTTTATTGCGTTTCCAACCTTGAATAGATATCTCATTTCAATTAATCTGTAGGTAATCTCCTGCCGGAAGTTGCGACCTGATGGCCAATGGGCTGGCACTCTAGCATTTGGTACCACGGCCTTCAGGTTCAAACCTGGCCGTGTCGTGGATGCTCGTTAGTGGTTTGAAAATCCACGTTAAACTGTAGGTCCCGGAATAATTAGCCTAAAGTGAGCGGAAGAGGACATGAAGAGCGACAAACCAAACCTCCGAGAAGTTTGTACCAGCACTTCATTTTAATTCACTTCTTATACTTTTAAAAATATATAAATTTGTATATTTTTAAAGGTATAAGTGAAATGGATTGCATGTTGAACAGATTAATATACCTTGATATAAGTCGAATTATTTGTGCAAAGTATTGCAATTGTTCTAATTTTGGATACAAAATATTTATTTTTTATAATAGTTTATAATTATTTATGAATATCTATTATTTAAATAATTCATTGATTAATTATTAAACAATAAATAATCTTTGGAACGGTAGATGTGTAAAAGATTCAGCGTTATTTAGTGTACACCACGAGAGGCTTATGACAGTGTTTTAATTAATAGTGGCACAATGGGGAAGTAAACACTTCTGAAGAGCATTCAAGAGTATTTACTTTATTATATATGACATATTTGTTTCAATTCCTTCTATTATCTCACACTCTCCCTATGTATATCTTGTTCGAATTTTCAATCGTTCATAAAATACTTTTATTCACCCACTCGAATTCAAATACATTTTTTTTCAACTTGTGGTGGATGACGCTTGATGTTAATACAGTTTTTCAAATATTAATTCAGTGATTAAATTTAATTAATTAATTTTAGGTTTTTTTAGATTTAAGTTGCATATATCTACCAATAGATGGCGCCAGATAAACTTAAAAAAATGAATGAAAATTATTTATAAAGGACTATCTGGAATATAGTGAAAAAAAGTAGGAATTGACTTTAAAAAAATAATTTTATGTTACTTGTTTTATAAATTGAAACCAGAGAAACAGTTTTCACAAATGAATCAATTTGTTGAAAAACTTAACTTAAAATTATATTACACCAGACTTCTTTGAAAAAGTTTTTATTTAATTCATTTAGGTATTACGTATTACAATTCATTCAACATTCATTACAAGTTGCAATATATTGCAAACTATTATAGGGATGATATAGTTACAATTTAAGTGTATACTTAACTTCCCATATGTATATCTAGTTATACGCGACAAATTAACAGATTTAAAAGCAAGGAGTTAAATTCACAGGAATGATTTTGCAAAAAGAAATGGTAGAGCAACTTGTCTAATAGGAAATTTCAGTAGGATATAAAATTGAGCAGATTTTCTAAATTCATTTTGTCTTTGTCTTCAAACGTTTGTCAATAATCAGAATAAGTCATGGGTTATTGGCATCTTCAAAAGTTTCATGGCGTCTTCCAAATGGCATATTATAAATTAGTTCTAAATCCTACAGCTTTTAGTAATTGAGATGAAAATGAGCTGTATTGTTGATTAAGATGATGATTTCTTTCAATGTGATCCATCCATTAATGTCAATATCTGGATCTGAAAAGGAAGTAAATGAATTATTTTTGTTATATATTTCTAATGGTAATTTACTTTTTAAAAATCTCTATAGTGAAAGTGAAGGTCAAAAATGCTTAGTAATTCAAGAAGTAAAGAGTGTGCGTTGATAAAAGAACTTGCTTCTATAGAAGTGTAGTGACTTTTATAAACTTCTTCAAACTTTCAGCTGAATAACTTTTGATAGAATCAATCCACTAATTTGTTGTATATACCGAGGGATTTGTAACTTTTGGTTCTTTTAAATGATCATTATTGATGCATAGTCTACTAAATACAGTTCATTCATTGTATCATTGTTTTTGAAAAAATAAAGTTCAACTTCGACATCTAGTGTTTTAAAACTTAGTAAAGTTATATTCTTCTCAAAATATTTGCAATTTGCACTTTACATTTTAAAAAACAAAATAAATTAAATTTGTTTAGAAGTTCTAATTAAATTTGTTAAGTTCTATTCCTATTTGTTAAGTTCTAATTAAATTTGCTGAAAATGTAGGAATTGTCACCTAAAACCCATATTATAATAAAAAGAAATACCTTATTTGAAAAATGTATTGAACATTATTGACTTGATTTTTTATCAAAAAGTCTATAATTTATAAAACTTTGAACCACATTATCGTGTTGATATTGGTGTCAATATGTACTTATAAATATTTTTTTTGAAAATCCGCCTCTCGGCCTATAAGTCTTTCCATTGGTGGTGGTGATTGCCAAAAGACGAAGAGGCTACCGCCTCTTGGTGGTCTTCTATAGAATCCGGACGGAAAAATCAGGAGTTTTTCAAAACAGCATATCTGCCGCCAAAGGAGTCTGTTTCCGTTCGGTACAAAGGCGCCAAATCCATAATATTCGAGCACAGATAACTGGTATCTTAAATGTTTTTAGCCAACTTGACCATCTGGGAAGAAGTTTCGCAAGGCCCCCGCCAATTAAAATACTGCCCAGAGATATCACTTTCAGTCGCAGTTGTGGCAAAAGACTTGCAACCACCGAAAACTGGTCATCCCTTTGAACAGATTGGATTCCCATCCGGTAAGGGCTAGAGACCATCACATACATCAGAATAATATAAATATATTTTCTGGTTTTTTTTATAAGTGCACATTGACACCAATATAAACACGACAATATTTTTTTAACGTAGTTGTATTTTAAAGGTGATGAAAATCAAATTTCAGTGTATTTTATTAATTTATATGTTTGAATTAAATTAAACAAGTTTATGCATAAATATAATAAACGTAATTAGGCAAATGTATTGATTAAAAGTTTTTCTATAATATGGCTTCGTTGACTTTCTTACCAGAATTCTCAGAATGTAACCATGAAACAGTTAATCTACCTGAATTCTATTAAAAATAGAACTGCAAAAACATTGTAGAGTTAATCAGTTCTTACCTGCGTGTTCTGTACACGAACAACCCAGCTCCTATCGCAAAAAGACCAAGAATTACCAAGATGGCGACACCAGCGGGCATCCAGGTCTCCTTGTCTGCAATAAGAATACAATAATAGTAGTACATTAGTTTTGAAAAAAATTAACAAGTTTTGATACCTTCAGAGATATTTTTTTATCTTAACGGCCACAAATAGAATTTGTTTTTGAAATCTTACATAAATATAATTTAAATATATGTGTCCTTTTGAAAACATCTAATGAGTAAAGTTTTGTTCAGTACAACTTCTATGTTAAATTAAGAAAAAATACTTGGCGCAGAAGTCAGACTTCTACCTACGGGTTCTCCATCAGAATAGAAGCTGCACCCATCTTCCCCTCCTTCCATGAGGGGACACGTCAGCAACAAAGGTCATCGATCCATTAATACATTTAAAGGCATTTTTAATACGTTGGAAGAAATATGTTCATTGGTAGTTTGATTTGACATTGGATAAAATCAGTATACTTGGGTACATACGATGGCCGAATGACTAGCGTTCAGGCACTCGGTGCCATGGATGTTTGTAGTGGTTCGGAATTCACTTTAAGCTGTAGGTCCCGATCTAATATGACTGTAGAGTGTTGGGCGTAGTACTGATTACCCTACCCAGTAAAAAGAAAACATCTCCTGTCTAGAAATCTGCCAGCAGGCAGACGGCTTCGGCTCACTATGCGGTTGTTGTGCCACTGATGATGATAACATACGATAATGTCATGGTGATACCATGAGTCATTTTGTAGATAATATATTAGAAAAAAATAACAGACAATTACAAATAGGGCCATGCCGATCATCGACAATACACAGAAGCATTGCTAGTAGTAGTAGTAGGATCTTACGAGTAGCGGCGCAGTTAAAATTGTATATTATCCCCGCATGGAAATTTTGTAGAGTGCTTAACCCTACTGTACGTATTAAATCCTTTACATGTAAGTACAATACAATTATTATGATCAGCACTTGACTCCCTAGCTTTTCATGACAAGATAGAAGTAGTAAAATTGTAGTTCTGAATTTTACAACTTTACGATGAAATCCATTTTCATTTGAATAAGATTACTCACATCGCGATGTTCGTATTAATTTTCTCGTTCCACGACTTCAACAAAGACAATATATTGATACGAAAATCTCCTTTCAGGATGGAATACTTCCACACATTGATCCATTGATCGATATAATGACTTTTGTGTTATCACTTCCCAAACGAAAAAGTATCATTAGTCGCAGTTTTTTGGTAGTATAGCACCCTCTTTTCCCGCATACGATAAATGGGACTTTTAATTATATGGTTTTAAATGGTTATTATCAAATAATAACCACTCGGAATTTTAGTTATATGGTTTTTAAGTGGTTATCATCAAATAATAACCACTTGGATTTTAGTTATATGGTTATTATCAAACTCTATCTTCATATGGTTCTTAAAATTGGCTGCTTTAAAACAAGACATATTTCTCACTAAAATTAAAGTTTTTTTTTATGCAGTTCTTTTAAAGTCTAAACTTCTGCTGAGATTTGCATACTTATTAATTGTATTCAGATTAATTCAATGCATTATTTACTTTCAACAATCAGTGATGCAATAAAGTGGCTGAAACAAATGATAAAATAAAGGGTCTACTTACGGGATTTACAATCGGTATCATGCGAATGGGCATCCAAACTGATGGGTTCGAACCCAGGCAGACATTCACATTTATATGTCCCCGGTAGGTTGACGCATTGAAGATTCTTATGTTGTGCGCACACGCTCATGTCTAAACACTCATCTACATCTGCAATGTAAAATGATATCTGTTAAAATGGAAATTAAAAGTTACATGCATTTTCTTATGATATCTTTTTATAGCCGAATCAGGGGCATGATGGCCGAATGGCTAGCGCTCTGGCGTTCGGTACCGGGTTCGAATCCCGGCTTGGCTATGGGTGTTTGTAGTGATTCGGAATCCACTTTTAAGCTGTAGGTCCCGGTCCTAATAGGATCGTAGAGCGTTGCGGGGGCATTGTTACTCCGCGTCCGTGGCTTACCATCAAGTTACGCGAGCCCCCTGGGTAATGCAAAGTGAGTAACATCGGTACAGCTCTTATGGCGAAGATCACGGTCTATTTTGCCAGCTGCATTAGAAGAAAAAATAGCCGAATTACAACTGAAGACTAAAATCTCAACATATTGAGTGATAGCCATTCTATTCATATCCGTTGTTTGTTAAAAATTATTAGGATATAATAGTCACATTATCTTTAAAATAATCCGTAACGTGGAAAATCTATCCGTTTGAGTATGAGAGTATCCATGAGGTTGTTTGTTAAAAAAATTAGGATATAATAATCTTTATCTTTAAAATAATCAGCGGCCTGATGGCCAATTGGTTAGCACTCTGGCCTTTGGCACCACAGGCTTCAAGTTCGAATCCTGGCGGTGGCATAAATGTTTGTTGGTGGTTCTTAACCCACGTTAAACTGTAGGTCCCGGTCTAGTTAGCCTAAAGTGTGCACAAAATTATAGTACAGGAAAACCAAAACTTAAAATAATCTGTAACGTGGAAAATCCTTCCGTCGAGGATGAGAACAGTTCAAATGCCATTCCTGAGATTTTTAAAAATAACTAATAAATAATAATACTAAATGTGTCACGCTTCTGCCACAATAGTAACAAATAGCTTAGGTCTGGCATTTGAAAGCAATACTACACTTTTGTATGTTACTTAAATTTTGCATCCGGTTATTTACAAGAGGAAATTGTCTATTCAAAAGGCTACTGCAACTCTTTCCGTAGGGGGCAGGACAGGAAAGCAATACAAGAGCCCAAAGGTTTTAACACGATAGTTTGTGGAAATAAAACTTATAAATTATAAATTTTACAAATAATGCTTTTCATAATACATTCATAGGAAAGAAACGTTGAAAGAATTAAAAGTAAAATTAACGCAATTTTTATTTCTTTGAAAATCTGTTAATAACTGAATTCATGAATAAAAGGATAAAAAAGTTTTTTTTCCTAATGCAGCTGGCAAACACTTCAACAGTTGTCTTGGATGTCTTAAAGCAAGCGTTGCACCGCTGTTACTCATTTAGCACTACCCAAGGGGCACGTGTAGCTTGGAGATATGCTACGGACTCGAGTAAAACTGCCCCCACAACGCTCTACGATCCTGTTAGACCGGGACCTACGGTTTAAAGTAGATTCCGAATCATTAAAAAACATCTATGGCACCGCCGGAATTCGGGCATCAGCTCCCCCTCATCCTGTTACTTACAAGAGGAAATTGTTTATTCACCAAGCTACAGCTGCTAATCTACTGAACGTTCCTGTCGGTGGTATAACAGGTTTCAGGCGGCATGGATGTTTGTTGGCGGTTCATAATCCACGTTAAACTGTAGCTCCCGGTCTAATTAGCCCAAAGTGTGCACAAAATGCCCGTAGAGCGACAAACCAAACCTGTTGAGCATATAGATATTTTTAAACCTTTCCATAGGGCAGGAAAGAAAGTTATACAGCAATCCGAAAGTTTTTACAGAATAGTTTGTGGAAATAAAACTTTTATAAAGAAATTATAAATTTTACAAATAATACTTTTCATAATACATTCATAAGAAAGAAATGTTGAAAGAATTAAAAATAAAATTAACACAACTTTTATTTGTTTGAAATTCAATCAATAATTGGATTCGCGATTAAAAAAATAAAAAAGAAGTTTTAAAAATCCTAACATGATTCTTAAAGCTTTGCGGGAGATATTGTTATTCCTGTAAATATCTTCAAGCTACACGCATCTCCCGGTTAGTGCTAAGTGAGTAATGTCTGTGCAGCGCTTGGCTTAAAGTATAAAAGGCAACTGTCTAAGTGTTTGTCAGCTGCAATAAGAAAAAAAGTTTTAAAATTCTGATCTCCCTTGTTTTAATAATTTTAACTCAAGATTCTCATTTAGACTAGATTTGTAAGTTTTGCAGCTTACCTTCGCAAGGTTCTCCTGGTCCTGGATAATAATGTTTCGCTGCGTATCCTTTTGGGCACTCGCACCTTGTCTTATCAACTAGGTCGACGCATATTGCAGTGGGGTGGCAAGGGTTGTTCACTTGGCACAAGTAGACGTCTGGAAAAAAAAGATAAACAGCCTTTACCAATAATTATTGGTTTTATAAAATGTATCTTCTGAACAAACAGAAATGTTTCTGAAAGAAAAACTTTCTTTATATTATACAGGGTGGTTATAAATAAAAGGACCCTATTCAGACAACTCTAGAATCTGTTCTGCCTATCGGAGTTTGATGAAACTTGGTATATAAGTTAAATGGACCATGGGGAAAAGATTTCTGCGCTAAAAAGTTCAAATTTTGACCCTAGGTGGCACTTTTCAAAAATTCCTTATGTAAATTAATCAAACCTATAAAGAGACTTGCAGTCAGAGTCAGAAAAATTCTGCGTGCCTTTGTCATCATTAATCATGTCCTTACAAAAGAAAGATCAAGCTTTACTGATAAAACTGTTTTATCAGAAACGGCAGTAATATCTTAGATGCACTGCGTGGATATCGTCGTTTAAAGGGATTGCGAAAAGGGTCCATGTCGAAGAATGGTTTAAAGAAGATGGTTATGAAATTTGAAGAGCAAAGAACTGCTTTGTGCTCACTTTGGCGAAAATCATGTAATATCCAGAGCTTTTCTGGAGGCTTGGTTCTCCTCATTCCCTCTACTTAAATCCCTGTGATTTCAAGTTTTAGAAATTCCTAAAAGACCGTGTTTATGGAGGAGGAATTAGGACTTTACCTAAGTTGAAATCCATCATTGATGCAATGTTGCTAAAATCCCTCAGAGTTTCTTCGTGCTACTATTAATCACGCTCTAATGAGTTTTCAACACGTCAATGGAGCCAATGGAGTGATGTCAATGGAGCGCACGTTGAGCATATTCTAAACTTAAATAAATTTTAATGAATGGTGGTCAAAATGTTAACTATTATTTGCAAAATTCTTTTCCCCATGGTCCATATAACGTATATACCAAGTTTCATCAAACTCCGACAGGCAGAACGGGTTCTAGAGGGGTCTAAATAGGATCACTTTCATTATAGCCCCCTGCATTTTAATATTTTACCTCTATTTTCACATATATTCCATGCAAAAATTTTCACAGATGTAAGTAATTATCAGAGGTATTTGTTTAGTCTAGTTTAAGATAAATTCAGCTATTTACTTAAACATGTGTAAGTTATCTAGCTGTAAGAAGCTTTGATTCTAAATATGTAATTGTATAATCAATTGTGTTTAGCATATTATAAATTGTTAAAATACCATTAACTTTGCTCAGACATTTTCTATTGGATTTAGTTATAAATTGTATTGATTTAAACATAATAACATGAATGCAGTGTACTTAAACTAAGTTTACTAAGTAACTAATGTGTACTTAAACTAAGTATATCTCTTTTCGCTTATTTCTGCAAGTCAGAATTGGGATCATATGAATTCATACATATTTCTTTCATGGTAATTTTCATTTCAGCTCAGAGTTCATTTTTAAAGTGTAACTCCCATTGTAATGTTATTTGTGCAGAAATATTAGCAGTAATTAAATTGGTTTGAATAGATTTTGAATTTTAGCAATTGCA
This sequence comes from Caerostris extrusa, assembly GCA_021605095.1. Taxonomy (NCBI): domain Eukaryota; kingdom Metazoa; phylum Arthropoda; class Arachnida; order Araneae; family Araneidae; genus Caerostris; species Caerostris extrusa. Next base: position 17,843 of record BPLR01006536.1, read on the forward strand.
AAAGTGAAGACTTGCCTTTGAATTACGAAAATATTCGGAGGATAGGACTAAATAGGGTAGGGGTGATTGTTTTTGATTCAACAAAGAGGGACAAAAATTATTTCATCATCAAAGCGTATTTATGAAATTAATTTAAATTGTGATTTTGTTAAAATAGTTTTTGCTACCAGGACAACTTAAATATTTAAAGCAGCAAAAAAATTAAAAGGAAGCTTAATCTGAGTTGAGAAGGGAGGGATATCGAAATGACTTGTGATTGTGAAGGCATACTGAATCAGCAATTTTGTATTGTTAATTTTTAATTCATTGAAAATATTCTTCTCTGCAGTTTAGCTAATGGAAGTTCAGATGGCAATTAAGCATTAATTAAATTTTTTTTTTTTTTCTTTAATTTTGACATTTGCATTGAAGTTTACTTACACTAAAATTCTTAAATGTTTCTTACATACACTAAATGTTTCAAAATTTGACTTAAACTGAATGACATGTCATGACAAGTTGACGTACAAAGAACAAGAATGCAATTATCGATGATGCCAACTGGTCCAATTACTGATATGAAAATGAACGAATTCGATGGTGAATGTAACGTTCTGATGATTACAAGAATGCTTCTTTAGTTTTTTTTTTTTCATGTTTTCTTCAATTCGACGGATAAATGCACTGTAGTTAACCTGAAAGTGTTCTTGGATATATTACACACCCATTCATTCATATAATACTAGAAAACAATGCTGAATCACCAAAGTGATTTCATTCATTATGAAACAATCTACAGTTTATTGGATTCATTTATCCTGTATAAGTAGTACATTGGAACCACGTTCCAAAACTTGCTTCCAGTTATACTGACAAAGACAATTTTTTTAATTTGTTCAATACCTCCATTGTTTGCAAAAATTGAAGAATTCCCAATTAAAGGCAAATTACATTCCATTGCTTACAAAGAGCAAATTTCTTAATAGCCAAATCTTACCATCTCGAACCAATAAGATAGTATCACGATGCATACTGTTCACATATGTTTGGACTACCTCCACACTGTTTAGTGGTCACGAGTTCATTAGATCTCTGGCGGCTTGATAGATAATTAACAAAACAACATTCGGTAGCCTAAGACGTATGTTGTGATCTTTTTATATTAAAATTAGCCTATTATTTTAGGCTAATAATAGCCCCAGATGACCTATGCTATTAGCCTATTAAAATCTACAAACTTGAAACTTTTCTAATCACAGATAAATAAAAAAATTAAATAATCTATTTAATACCCCCTCTAAAATTATCGTGAATGGAAAATACTTTTTGGAGTAAATTACATTGCACCGTCATCATTTGAGATTTAGCATTAAGATTCAATACTGAAATACTTTTTTTAGTGAGGGAAATGAGTAAGGATACTTTCTGGTTATTAAAAAAAAGAAACATCTTATTAGTAAGAAATCGAGCTCACCTTCACACACGCCTTTGGTGTAATTGCTTCCGCTTGGACAGTGGCAGGTTTTGACGCCAAGAATATCTAAGCTGCAAGGGATGTTTGAGCTCGGATTTGTACCACAGTTGCAGGCTGTCAATTAGAAATGTAAGCCTTAATTTTTTTTATTTATGTGAAATTCAAATGGTTTCAACTAACCTTAAGATGGCTGCAACATGCATTTATTCGAAACTTTCAGCGGACCTCTAACTGAGATATATTGCCTTTGGCAGAAGTCTAAGATTAGATTAACTTCCTGGGATCTTCCTATTTCCCTTTCTTAGATTCTATGTGTTAAAATAAGCATTCTGGCCCCAATAAGGTCAACTAAAAAATGGCTACTTGTAGATATGAAAATTGTACTAAACAAGCAACTTGTTTCGACGAATTCCAATCAAAATCAATACTACTTTAGCTAATTAAACAGCTTATATAGTTAGTGTCCCTTCAATTAGAACGACTTTTCTTCCTTACCGTTTGAACTCATCGTTTCATCAGGGTACATTTCATTGGCAATGCGGCGCTAACGTGACGCCAACATTGACGAATCAGATCAGCGATTGAGAAGGATTGACAGTAATTATTCATTCATTCATTCATTATACTGTCAATCATTCTCAATCAATAATTCGTCAAAGTTCTTCGTCACGTTGCATCATGCTGATATGATATACTACGCACGAATAAGTGATCCAAGCATTGTATTTTTTTTGTAGCATATTCATACACAATTCAGTCTAATTTTCTTGCATTCAATAACGTTAAAATAAAAATTAAATTCAAAATTTACTTTAATTTTCAAAGATTAAAAAAATTCAAAATTGCTCGCTATTGTTACTGATTTTCGAACAGAGACAAGAGAGACAACGAACAGAGACAAGAGAATTAATTACATAGCACTTATAGTAATAAACATAATAATAACTTGACCAATTTGACGACTTGATGGGCTAAAATACGATCCAAACATTAACGCTTATTTTCAATTGTATCAAATTATTTCAATATACCGAATTGCCTTGCAACAGAGGCAATGAGTTATGTATCCGATTGGCGCATGAATTCCTTACCCTACTTAATTCCAAAACAAGGAAATTAAAACCGTTTTAAAGTAAATGACATCAAATAAAGCAGGTACATAATACGTTTCACAAGGTGAATTGAGTATCAAGATCACAATGTATCATCATCTGGTTTTTATGTAACTTTTCGATCAATTAATTAATCTGTGAGACAAAAGAGTTGTGTTAAAAAAGAGCTTACGTGCACAGATTCCTTGCCTTGAAACGTATCCCGTCTTGCATTTGCAGGTTTTGAAGCCTTTTTGATCGAATTCGCAGGTTTCTTTGCCCCCGCAATCGCATGCTGAAATAAAAGAGGCATGATTCAATCATTTTTAATTTATTAGGCAATAAAATCATTAATTATGTAATATTTTCCGTGCCCATTATAGAAGCACTATATAAAGTTGAAAAATTTATTACAGAAATCATCAAATTCATTACAGGATCTAAAGAAATTGCTGAAATATACAAAGTAAACAGACTCCTTTTTCCTTCATAATCGAAAGATTTAACAGGAAGCCCATTACAATGCAATGTTTTAGATGCAATTGTTTTCGTCATGGCTCAGAACTGCGACCTTCGATCAAAGTGCTTGAAATATGGAAAAGAACATTTTGAAAAGAACAACCCTATTAAAGGGGGAAAAAATCGAACAACCCACCTGCATTAACTGCGGTGGGCTGGCTCACTATTGCTTGATGGCGAAAATGCCTGACATTCCCAAGGCCCAGACTGACCAAATATCTGTAGCAAACTTTCCATATGTAACAGTTGGGCTGAAAGGTTCGTAGGCCGACACATAGATGACGCTACTAGTATTAAATCCATATGATTTTTAGTTAGCCCTAACCTTCAAAAGACTCTTAATAAGAAAAAGACTTAAATAAATTTGACAGCTGTTGCACTATTAGTATGTGAGTTATAGCATTTTTAGTGAAGCAACTTTTGTTAGTTTGAAAAATGGATAAAAAGGAATTTCGTGTGTTAATTAAAGCATTGCTTTTCGGCGAAAAAAATACTATTGAAGAAAAAGGCTTGGCTTGATAAACATTATTCGTACTTTGCACCAAGAAAATAAACCGTAGAGAAGTGGTTTGCTAAATTTAACGAGGCGAAATGAGCAGCGAGGACGATGCACGCAGTGGACGCCCCCAAAAAGAGGCTGTTACCGACGAAAACATCAAAAAAAGTCCACAAAATAATTTACGATAATTGTAAAGTGAAGTTGATTGAGATAGCTGAGACCCTAAAGATATCAAAGGAACGTGTTGGACATATCGTGAATGAATATTTGATATATGAAAGCTCTGTTCAAAGCGGGTGCTTGCGAGCTCACAATCGACCCAAAACAACAACGAATTGATGATTCGAAGCAGTGTTTGGAGCTGTTCAATCTTAATAAACCCGAATTTTTGCTTCGATATGTGACAATGGATGAAACATGGCTCCATCATTTCACACCGGAGTTCAATCGACAGTCAGCCGAGTGGACTGCACGTGATGAACACTAAAAAATGTAAATGTTATAAATACTAAAAAATACTATAACTCACATACTAATAGCGCAACAGCTGTCAAATTTATACACTTGTCTTTTGAAGGTTAGGGCTAACTAAAAATTTTATGGATTTAATACTAGTAGCGCCATCTGTGTGTCAGCCTATGAATGTTTCAGCCCACCTGTTATTTAGATCATCAAGAAATGTTGATCGATTCTTGATCTATGTTGATCTAAGCTCAGTTATTCTTTTCAAGAATTGTGGAATAAGCTCGAAAAGACGGCTGAGACCACAATGGAAAATCAGCCAATAGACTGATGACACCTTCATCGCTAACTCCTTTTTGTAATGAAAAAGAATACTGTGACTAATAAAAATATATAGTTCTCTGTGAGACTTACGTTTGCACTCCCCCTTGAACTCTTGATATCCAGGTGCACAGTCGCATCGTAGTTCGTGAATGCCGTAGTACTTGCACGTGCCGTTGCCACAGGAACAAGCTGAAAAGTAATTATTTTCATAAAAAAAAGAAAAATCAACATGCAGTTATAAAGTCGTGCTTTTTAGTGGTAACTTTTTAATTGAAACTAATCTTAATAAAGAAATCATGCATCCTACCTTTGCTATGTTTATTTGGCAATAACAAGTTTGCTGTAGTAGTCTTACGTCGGAAATATTGAAATAAATTTATATAATAATTAATTATTTTTTTAAAAATAATAATATATATTTTTATTTTTAAGTTAAAATGTATAAAAAAATTTTTTAAACAATTAATTAATATTTTAATTTATCTACATGTATTCATATCGGAATCATGTTTACCCTTTCAAATGTGTATGGCAAGACACTAATATAGTACAGTGGATTTTGAAAAGTATTAATTCTTTTTCTTAAATGATTAGATGTTAAATGGCATTAAACCACAAATACTGAAAGCAAATTTTTCAGCATAAACTTTAGTCATTGAATAAATGTCTTTAATCATAGCATTAAAAATGTCTTTAGCCTTAAAATGTCTTTAATCATAGCATTAAAGACATTTTTAAACCAGTAGACTAATCTGTATAACATATTCTAAACTAAAATTTAATAACTGATTTGACATTTTAATTAAAATAGGAAGTAATTAATTAATTTTGTTTTTATAACTTTTATAAAAAATCTAGATAAAAATAAAGTTATAAAAATATATAAAAGTTATAAAATGTACCACTGTAGTTTTCTGCAAGGAAAATTGATGTATATTAAAAACTTTTTAATTATTTTAGGTTTAGTCAATAATACTATTGCTTTCAATACTGTGTTATAAACTTATTTCAATGTTCTAGCGCTAAAACGCATTATTATAATACCCAACATAATAAACATAGTATTTTAGTCTTATGAAAAGCATGCATAATTTTTACATAAAGAATGACATAAAAACAATAATTTTAATTAATAAGAATGCTAAAAGTGTTTTTTTTTTTTGTGTCTTCAAATACTCGTTTAAAAGTGTTTGTTTGGTCTTAGAATAAAACACATAGCACAAAAAAAGGGGACTGTAAAAAACCTGTCTCTTTTATTCCAAAACCAAATGCACACTGCTGGTGTTATATTTCTTTCTCCCGCCAACCAGCTCACGCCCACGCAAACAGGATGTTTACATTATCGGGCCCTGACTTACACTATGAACGTGGAGCTATTTATCCATGAGGCAACAGTGTTTAATAGTCTATTGTTTTCCATCATTAGATCCATCATTAGTTATATGTTAATAATATGTTGTTAATTATGTTATATGATATTAATTATAATAATAATATTATAATATTATATGCTAATAATATGTTGTATGTTAAACCTCTTATACAAAATAAAGAGAAAAAAAAAATTATAGTAATTTAATAGCATGAGTCTTGCAACCTTTTGAATACATTAAGTAGGTTACATAAATTAATTCCTTCTATTAGCTCACACTCTCCCTAAATATGTATCTTGTTCAAATTTTCAATCGTTCATAAAATACTTTTATTCATCCACTCAAATTCAAACACATTTTTTAACTTATAGTGGATGACACTTGATGTTAATACAGTTTTTCAAATATTAATTCATTCATTTAATTTAAATAATTATTTTTAGTTGTTTTTTTTTTTTTAGATTTAAGTTGCATGTGTCTACCAATAGATGGTGGCAGATAAAATTAAAAAAATGAATGAAAATTATTTATAAAGGACTTTCTGCATTATAGTGAAATAAAAATTAGAATTGACTTTTAAATTTTTCTTTTTTAAATACTTGTTTAATCATTTGTACAACAAGACTAATCCATTTTACGTTTGCAGATCTCGTCCCTGTAATCAAAGTACAGAGATTTGTCCTTGCAGATGCAGTCGAAGTATTCTTGCTCTTGGTTGTACACGCAGTCCACCGTCAGACGAGGTTTACACTCGGTTTTGCACCAATAGATCTCCTCGCAGAAAACGCCTGCGGTACCTCTCTTGCAAAGACACGTACCTTCATCGCAGGTACCTCCGTTTTGACAAGGGCGTTTTTCATCACAATTAGCTAGAGAAAGAAAAGAAAATCTACTCTAATTATGAAAAAAAACATTAATTTTTACTTAGATGAGTATAAGAATAAACAGTAATTTATTTTTTTTTCCAATAAAGAATATGTAGACCAGGGGGTAGCCAACCCAAATGACCTTAAAGGGCCACTTTGGAAATGCATCCTAACTCCGCGGGCGGTATATAAAAATTATGTATCCCCATATTAGATTTAGACCCACTGTAGACAGTTTTTAAAGTGAAAAATTGAAACATAGTGAGTTATTATTTTTGAGTTTACTCTTATTCTTACATGTAAACATTGATAATCTAATAACAATGATACTAAACGCACATTGTAAAGATATATATAACATTTATATAATATATATATATTGTATACAACAAAAAATGAAATATAAAATATATATAAATAGAAACGAAATAAAAAAATAAAATCATCATTAAAAAAAAAAATATTTATTTTACTATTGCGATATTTATTTCTCCACTCTTTGACTTAGCTTTTGCAAATCCATCTGAATTTCGGTGTCTGCACATCGTAATGGGTGTTGCAGGATAGCGTGCGTTATGTATGAGAATGAGTTTTGTGTTGGGTCCATTTCATTTTCGAAAAACGATTCGCAGGTGTAAGTTGAATCAAAAGCGCTAACACCTTCAACTAGGAGTCTGGTTTGCTCTGCTATCAACCATTAACTGTGCGTATATAGGGATGGTCACTGAAGTCACTTAAAGTGAAATATAGAACCTGTTATATTAGATGTTCCAAGATGAGCGAGCCTCATGATTTCGCAGAATATAATTTAATTATTCTGCGAACTTCTAACTGTAAACTCATCAATAAAACAGGCAATATCTGTCATATGTGCACTTGAATATTTTTTTTTTAAAATCAAATTTAATTGTTTCTCATAATTTCAACAGTTAATTTTTAAATATATGGATGCACAAATAATGTATTTTTTTAATTCATTGTTATCACTACTTTGGCCATTATAAAATAAATAAAAAGTGTAAAAAAAAAATGTGCTAAATCTCTCTGGCCGGATGATGTAGATTATGAAACACCAAAGTTATATTTCCCATATTTCGCCATAATTGCTTGCTTCTTAACCGAGATAGCTTGGTTCATACCCAGGCATTGAAAACTCTATTTAACCAGGTATTATTGCTTCAAATTCATTCTTTTCATACAGCCAATGTGGTTGGGGAATGTGCATGGCTTTTGCCTAGATGCTTTCTTGATTGTTGCATTGATGTTTTTATTAAATTACTCGGGCCTGATGGCCGAGTGTCTAGTTCTCGATACCATAGGTTTCGGGGTCGAATCCCCGCGGGGCCATGGAAGGATGTAGGGGTTCGGAATTCATTTTTAAACCATAGGTCCCGGTTTAATATGATCATAGAGTGTTGTCTTGAGGATTAGTCAGTCTTCAGCCCCTCGTGGTTCCTCGCTAAATTGAAGAAGCATAGTATCCTTAGCCATGGACCAGTCCCCTGCAACAGGGTTTCTTGGACCTGGTGTATACTTTCCTGAACCAGGGGGAAATTAGTAACAACAACAACTCTGCCGCCAGTGTGCAAGAAGGAATCTACAGAACCTATGTTTACTATTATGAAACAACTCTGCATTTTCATTGGTCAAATGCGAAATTCTCGAATATATATAGCTCATATTGCTTATATATAATGTTGACTTTAAATTGCATCATAGTTGGGAACTTCTCATATTAATAATAATAATTTTTAAGCATAAAAATAAGAACAACATAATTAAATTGAATTTGACCAAATGAGCGACAGAGGTGCAGCCCTTGTTTATGGCATAAAGATAACTGTCTTTATTGCCAGCTGCATTAGGTAAAAATGATTTATGTATGTATATTACATTTCTATATGTCTTGTGAGCCTCCACTATTAACAATATGTTTCACAATTGTTTAATTTTATAAAAATGATAGTTTATATAACTCACTTAAACTAATATTAATTGTATATTAATTTACACCTTGCAACTTTAATTTGTTGCGATAAAAATTTTGATCTGTAACAAAATCATAATCATGTATTTATATACTAAAACATTAAATTAAGCGAATTTCACTGTAATAGTTGTATGATAGCTTGCACATAATATTGATTTTTAGTATGTTATTCATTGCTAAAACATGTTAAAAACGCATTAATAATCCTTACGTAGGCATGAATAGCCTGTGCCTCCATGGTAGCCTTCCGGACAGAAGCAATTCTTCATCCAAATTTCGTTCATGATGACTGAGAACGAACAGTTTATGCCTTTACCACAGTCGCAATCTGTAGATAAAAGTATAAAAAAAAAAATTTTTTAAACATTTGTAAAGCATTTAACACATTTTCAAACTAGAATATAAAGAAATACAATAATTGATTACAATTAAAACGCATGCTAACTTTATGTCTGTATCACTGAAATTTATTTTTCCATTCGATACTAATACGAGACTAACTCTGAAATTTTTGAGACAGTGGCAGACGACAAACGCAGGAAAAAAAAAATTCTTTAGTTTTGTAAATTTGAACTCTTTTATGACCACAGAGGATAATTTTTGGCAGCAATTGGAATTTAGCTGTCGTAGAATAGAGTTTGGAAGAAAGGAAAATGGAATTGACGCGAGAGCATTATCGCGCTATGATTTTTATGATATTAAAGTGGGGTAAAATCAAGAAGAATGCCTTCAACGTCTACAACTAGCATATGGAGACGAAGCTCCATCTCGTGCTACTGTATTTAGATGGTTTACAGAATTTCGCAGAGGTCAAAGTTCTCTGCTCGATCAAGAATACACAGGAAGACCTTCATCAGCAGTAGTTCCAGAAAATGTCTTGGCCATACGAAAAATGTTAGTCGATGATAATTGCTGCACTTACCAAATGATACAGAACAAACTTAACATTGGATCCGTAGCTGCACATAGAATTATTCATGAAGAACTGCATATGAAAAAATTAGTTTGTCGTGGGGTTCCCCATAATTTAACTGAACACCAAAAAACGGAGCGTGTCAGAATCTGCAAAGAAACCCTAAAATTACTTAACGATGGTGGACACCGCCTTATTTCTAAAATTATAACTGGTGATGAAACTTACATATCGTTTTTTGACATTCCAACACGATAAGAAAGTAAAGTATGTGTCTTTGAAGATGGCCTCAAACCAACCATGGTGGCAAGACAATGAGCAATGAAAAAAATAATGTATGCCGTTTTCTTCAGAAGTACGGGATGGTCAAAGCCATCCAGCTGGAGGGACAGAAGACAGTCACTGGTACACTACTAAGTGTCTTCCAGAAATTCTTCAAGAAGTAAATATAAGGGGACTCATGCTTCACCATGATAATGCATCTTCTCATACGGCAAGATCGACAGTCTAATTTCTTAAAAAACTCATCAAAGTGAAAGAACATTCACCCTATTCCTCTGATCTTACAATGTGTGAATTTTGGCTTTTTTTTTTTATTCTCAAGAAAAATTTACGTGGTCGCCGTTTTCATTCCGAAGATGAGATTGATGAGGCTATAAAAGCATATTTTTCACCGGTTCCAAGAAATGGATGGCGTGAAGCATTTAATCTTTGGAAAAATCATCTGCAAAAGTGCATTAATGCTGGAGGGGACTACTATGAACACTCTTAAAATTTGGTAAGTTAAACTTGTACCATTTAACCGTATCTCAAAATTTTCAGAGAGACCCTCGTATATATGAAAAAAGACTTCAGTTCGTTTGGTTTATTACCTAAAGAATACGTTAAAATAAATGTAACCCAGAGTATTTATTTAGGACAAATTCTTTAATTTGTCTAATTGTTTATTGTATAGAGCAATATTAAATATCCGATCTTATTTATGTAGAATCAAGTTAGTGGATGAGTTTCATGTTACACCATATATAGTGGAATAACTTGCAGCCAAACTATTTAGTACATGTACCAAATGATCTAATATAGCTTTACTTCCGATCTTATTTATGTAGAATCAAGTTAATGAATCAGTTTCATGTTACACCATACATAGTAGAATAATTTTCAGCTAAATTATTTGGTAAAGTTTTTAACATCCCTTTAGGAAAAACATCCAATAATAAAACATATTCTAAAATTGCTAAATAATATAAATATAATTTTAAAAAAGAAATACAGAAAAACCCTTATATTTTAGAAAGATTAGATACATCACCAATATTGTTATTTAGATACATCACCAATAAAATTAATTTAACGTTGTTTATGAATTCTACAGGCCCTGAACAAAGAATTAATATGGCATACATTCACAAATGAATAAAAAATATTTGCTTTTAAATTCCTCAATAAGTTTTTCTATTGTAGACATTTCCCTAATTCTCAAGATTTGGCTTTATTATCGAAGAACTTATATCGGTTCTTAACCCATGTTCCGGCCAACTCTGTTATAGAAGGTTTTTATATAATTCCACATTTGTATTCAAAGAATCCTTATTACATTACACATGTTAAATGTGTAATGTAACGTGGTTCGGAATCCACATTAAATCGTAGGTCCCGGTCTAACAGGATCGTAGAGCGTTGCGGAGGTATTGTTACTCCGCGTCTGTAGCTTGTCTTCAAGCTACACGTCACCCCCTGGGTAGTGCTAATTGAGTAACAGCAGTGCAGCCCTTACTTATGGCATACAGACTAAGTGAGTAACGTCCGTGCAGCGCTTGCCTTAAGGCATCTAAGACAGTCGCCTAAGTGTTTGCCAGCTGCATTAGAAAAACAAATATATATTTACATGCGCATGTGCTGTCATTGACTTTTCCAAATTCGGGATCGCACTCGCACACTGGCTCCACCCGTATACATCCTCCTTCCGATGTCCAATATGAGCTTGGGCACCTGTTGACACACTTTCCATTCAGGCACGTGCAATCTGAAATAAGATTTAACTAGTTATATAATTTTTAAAAAAAATTTAAGTCAATTCCTACTTTTTTTTTTTCACTATATTTCAGAAAAGTTCTTTACAAATAAAGTTGAATTTTTCCTCTTACATCTGGCGCCATCTATTATTAGATACATACAACTTGAATCTAAAAAAACTAAATTTGATTAATGAATTAATATTTGAAAAAACTGTATTAAAGATGTAAAAAAGTATGTTATTAACGATTGAAAATTTGAACAAAATATATATAGGGAGAGTGTGAGCTAATAGAAGGAATTGAAAAAAATAGCACAGATTAGAGAATTCCCTACTCTCAAATTCGATTGGTAATGATTGAAAATGTCTTAGAATACAATACCAAATTTCTTTTTTTTATTTATGGTTACAAATATAATATCTGTGATTCTTAACGAACAATTTCACATGGAAGTATTTTGCCATTTGCTTATAAAAATACTAGTTAGTCTAAAAATTAATTCATTTAATTTGGGCTTAGGCTACTAATAGAGTAATACTAATTACTCTATTAGTACTACTCTTCTAATTAATTCATCTATTAGTGCTAATTTGGGCAACAACTCTAACTTGTAAAAGAAAACATCTCATATCTCGAAATCTGCCAGTAGTCAGAAGGCCTTGGCCCACCATGGGGTTGTTGAGCGAATGATGGTTGGGGCCTGATGATCGAGTGGCCCATAGGTATCGGGTTCGAATCCCGGCGGTGCCTTGGATGTTTGTAGTGGTTCGGAATCAACTTTAGGTCCTGGTCTCATATGACCGTAGAGCGTTACAGAGCCCAATCAGAGTTCTTCTCACGCACATCATTACCAAACTGTAAAGGGACAACTCAGCTCTAGGCACAGTGATGTGGCGTGGTGCATTAGTAATGAGTCAATGATGGTGACGATGATGACGAATTCATCTAATATTTATCTTTTCTTCTTGCATTTGTGTTTTCTTTCTTCTTAAGAAGAGTTTTCACAAGAGACTAAAATTTCATGTAATATAACGCTGCCTAACGAAATAGATAAATAAATTAATCTATCTATTAACTGGCGTTCTGTAAAAGAAATCCAATAGAAACATATCTCTTAAAAGATTATAAAAGAATCAACTAAGAACCACAATGGCCAAGGAAAAGCGACATTTGCCCAACCTTGATATAAAAGGAGTAATAAAAACTTGTAAACTATTTTGTGATCTTCATGTGGTCACAGCAAACTTAATTTTTAATGTTTGTTTCGAAAGAGCTATAAGAAAGAAGTCTGCTTGCAAAAATTATTAGTCCCATTAGAGCTCGTTTAGCATTCTGCAGAGAACATATGGTGGTAGAAGACCTTTTTTTAAAGTCTTGATCTATACTAGACCTATAACGTCTTCAAGAAGAAGGCCACTTTCAGGATCATGTGAACACTTTAATTTTTATTTGCAAGCACTATATATATATACTCATGTTTGTGAAAATTGCAACATCATGAAGGACTTACGCGGGTGAGCTGAAATTTTCAGGAAATGCAAATTAGCGCATGATATGCAAATGATTAGAACTTCAAATCCGTAGCGCATGCGTATGCTGAGCAGCGCCCTCTGAACGGCGGATGGATCCGAATAAATAGAAGGCTGTAGAGCGGCGTGTATGGTTATCGGTGGTTATCTGCTAGTGGTAAACGTTAGCTCAATCGTTACTTATGCCTCTTCGACGAAAGAGAGATTTGAACAACTTACAGAGTTTGAACGGGGGAGAATCATCGGCCTTCGTGAAGCTGGATTGTCTCATCGTGCAGTAGCCGCTCGTGTGCAGCGTAACAGCAGCACAGTGATGCGTCTTTGGAAGCAGTGGGCGGACGAGTGTCGGACAACTCCGGAAATCCGGGAGTGGACCCCGAAATGTGAAGTAAGCTCGCGATGATAGACACCTGGTTCGCATGGCGCTGACGGACCGTACAGCTTCCTCTAGACAATTGGCAGCACAGTGGTTAATAGCTGCAGGTGTTTCATTGTGTGCTTCATCAATTCGTAGACGTCTGCTGCAGCGTGGACTGCGCGCAAGGACTCCTTTATACAGGATCCCTCTCACGCTAAACCATCGCCGCCTGCGGCTACAATGGGCCGCTCAGCATAGAGACTGGCGTGCTGATTGTCAGCATGTGGTGTTTTCTGATGAATCCCGCTTTAATTTGTGGTACCATGGTGGCCGCATTCTTGTCAGACGCTATTCCGGTGAACGCCACCTTCCGGAGTGCATTATCGAACGCCGCAGTGGACGAACACCCGGAGTTATGCCCTGGGGTGCCATAGCATATCATGGACGATCTCAATTGCTAAGAATTGTGGGCAATCTGAACAGCAACCGGTACATCAGTGAAGTTCTGCAGCCCCAAGCTGTTCCCTTCCTTCAAAGCTTGCCAGGCGCTGTATTTCAACAGGACAATGCCCGCCCTCATAACGCTAGGACTGTTCAATCCCTTCTTTGCAACGCGTCACGTACAGCTCTTTCTTGGCCTGCGTATTCCCCGGATATGTCGCCGATTGAACATGTGTGGGATTTCGTTGGTCAGCGTCTCGCTCGTGATCCTCGTCCTGTTGCTTCTGCAGACGAACTTTGGGTGCGCATACAAACAATATGGAATGCTCTTCCTCAGGCAGACATTCAAAATTTGTTTGACTCCATGCCACGTCGTGTAGCAGCACTTATTGCGGCGCGTGGTGGCTACATAAAAATACTGATTCCGATCTCTTGTTATTGTTTGTTTGCTTTGAACATTTAATCACTTATTTGTACCACTACCACTCAACTGTGTGTTAAATTTCATTCAATTATGACGATTCCTTCATGGTGTTGCAATTTTCACAAACATGAGTTTACAAATACTGTATTATTATACAAAGTACTCTGTATTATTATACAAAGAAGTGAAAATTAAAACTGTAAATTTTGATCACAAGTGCAAGATTAAAACGCAAGTACAATTCATTCCAAGTTGGAGATTTTCAGAGTTCTCGAATCCAAGTTGAAACTGATTGCCCTGTCTGCGGCAGACCTTAATTATCACATGGTGTGATACACTAAACCACAAGGGGCTCACTTTGGAAACAGGCGGAAACTCCGCCCTGTTCAGTCACTTCAGAGAAAGGAAAAACAAACGAACTGGTCAACTCGTCGTAGAACTCTCTATATTTCTCCAAAACCTCCCTTCAAGTAAATTCGTCTAGAAGGGGGAATCAGTATCTCTCACTTCTCATTGGAGTAGACATTTCTCAGCTTGTGGTCTATCTCCTCTCACAATGAAACAACTCATGGTGTAGTCCATATCTGATCTGCAATTGTTTCTACCTGTGAAGGTCGCACAGACAATCGCTAAATTCATGAATCTCACTATACATGACACTGAATATCTGCTATCAGATTTGAATGACAGGTTGTTCTCCTTAGTACGAAACACTAATTGCATGTAATATAACTACCCACGACACTGCTTATTTTCTGTCAAATTTGAGTGATGGGTTGTTATTATGTGGGAAAGAATATACATTCATCTTTTCTGGGAATGAAATGGGAAAACTCTTCCCTTTAAACCTTGCAGAACATGTTTGACACAATAAACATGTCTGAAAAATTCCATCTAAAACAGATGAAAAATATAATAATAATAATAAATAAACTCGTTAAATTCTAAATTGGAAAAAGCATAAAATGATTAATAATCCATGATATCGAGTTTTCAACTGTCCCTGAAAATTTTTGTTGTAAATTTCTGGTGATGTTATGAATCTTAGGGAGATGTTGTCGAAGACCAATTGTCAGTGATTAATCTTAATAAACTAGCATTAAAACGTCATATTTTTTTCTCTAATTTTTTTGTATTTTATTCATTTTTATAGACATGAGGAAGTTTCGTGCAGTTTATTATGGTACTTCAAAATTAAAAAACATCATAATACATTTTTAGGGCAATACAAATGATATTATTACTGTTAAATTCAGCTAATTTGTAAATTAATTGCTAATTGTAATTGTTGCTCTTCAGTTTTAAATTTTCGATTGTAAGGTATAATTCATGTCAAGTATAGATTTCTCAATAGAATTTAAATTATTTTTTAAATATTTATTTTATATTTTGTAAAATTTTTTCTCCAAATTTTATTCAATTATAGATAATAAATTAAATTTATTTTAAGCTGTTTCAGTTTTTTGTGTGATTATGTTTTATTATATAATCTAGATGTCCTCTGCCCCATGGTGGCCAAGGCCATCTACCTATTGGCAGATTTCTGGACAGGAGAGGTTTTTGTTTTTACGGAGTAGGGTTGTCAGCCTTACGCCCAACGCTATGCGGTCATAAAACTACGGAAAATTAATAATAGTTTCTGAAACATTAATTTATTATAAAATCACAGATATCCTACAATTTAATAAAAGAGAAATGTTTACTTCATATTTTTATATGTTCACTATAAAAATTTAATGGATTCAAATTGATTATACACTCACAAATATTAGCATATTAACAAGCCTTTACATTACAAATAAAAATTAATTTTTAATTAACTAGCAAATATTACCACGGTTGTGATTTTGTTCGATATAAAAAATTAAATTAAAATTATTAATTTAAAATTAATTAATTTAATACAAATTATATTATAGTAAACAAATTAATTAATTTAAGAACTTTTAATTAAGGAAATATTAATTACTAGCAATTTATAAAATTGTGTTTAAGATTTAATTTTTTTAATGATAAAAAGTATTAGCATTTCAATGACCACAATTAAAAATGGCTTTTTTTTTCCTCAGTATTACCAAATATGCCTGTCGAAAATAAAATATCCCCAAATTCCATAAACATGAAAATAAAATATTTACAACTTTTTAAATCAAACTTTAAAAATCTTTTAAATCAAAACTCTTTATAAATATAATTAAAAAAAGCTTAATATTAATGAACTGTTAACTAAGTTCATATGGTATTCAGCAGACGAATACAAAAACCATGAATTTAAAAAAATTCAATCGCAAGTAGACAATAAAAAAAACAATTAAAATTATACAATCCAATCTCTATTAGGTAAGAATTCAATCTAATATTAAACAATAAAAAAGAACAACAAAAAGATGTTAAGCAATTGGCGCCATCTGGTAGCAGTAAAAAAAGTGAGAGTTTCATTTAATTAAAAAATACCTAATAAGACTTTTTCTTATTTTTTAGCTATATATAAAAAGATATTTTAAGTCTGTATCTATCGATTTGTATTTTTTAAACTCGCTAAAAAAATTAGACCTCTCAGTGTTATAATTTTTTTTTATAGAAATTAAATTTTTTTATGTAGTGCAAAGCTAAAAATCAAAACAAAATTCTTTTTACTTATTATATAAATAAATATTTTATATTCCATTTTGTTGAATTACGACTTGGATTGAAGAATCGTCTGCAAAGTTATTTTGTATGTGAAAACAAAGTTTTTATTTCCATTTCTGATTAATAATTTGTAATTGAATATATTCGTATCGTTTGATTTCTGTTCATTAATATAGCGTTCGTAAGCATTTGGATGAATGAAATTCTTTTTTTTTTTTATTCAATTCCTTCTATTGGCTCATACTTTCCCTATATATATATCTTGTTCAAATTTTCAATCGTTCATAAAATACTTTTATTCATCCACTCAAGTTCAAATACATTTTTTTGAACTTGTAGTGGATGACATTGAATGTTAATACAGTTTTTTCAAATATTAATTTAGTAATTAAATTAAATTAATTAATTTTAGTTTTTTTTTTAGGTTTAAGTTGCATATATCTACCAATAGATGGGGCCAGATAAACTTTAAAAAATGAATACAAATTATTTATAAAGGACTTTCTGCAATAGAGTGAAAAAAGTAGGAATTGACTTTTAAAAAAAAAAAAAAAAAAATATTACTTGTCCAATTATTGTTTTTTATTTTTTTCCAAGAAAGATTTTGAAATTAAAATGATACATTTTTTTATGTTTTTTTATGAATGTTTTCTTCTTTAGTTTTTTTATTTGTTTCAATTGTTCTGTTGCATAAATTCACTGTTTACATTTCCAATTTTTTTATTATGTATATATTTTTTTTTTTTTTTTGCCATAACAAAATAAAAAAAAAATATCTTAGTGCATATTACTCTTTTCGTAAGTCTTTGTTTAATTAAAAATGAATAAAATGCTATCATTAAAACTTTAAAAAATCAATCAGGATTTTCTAGAATTGGAAAAAAATCGGTATTTTATTATATGTATATAATTATATATAAATAAATAAATAGGCTGATATTGATATTAAAATATTTGCAAACACAAATTCTATTAATAAAGGATTTGATTATTAGCTCAAATGGCGAAATTTTATATTATATTTATTATGCTAAGCATAATATCTCGGTATTTCTTTGCACATTTGTTGATAAATTTATTTCAATTAAATTTATTAAAGTACAATTTAATCATTAAAATTAATCATTAAATTTATTGAATTTAAAAATTTATTAAATTTATTGAATTTAAAAAATTAAATTTATTGAAGTATTTATCATTTAAAAAATTATATCCTTTCACTGAATTTCTATAACACTAGGTCATCAAGACTTTATGGAGTGGACTGTCAGATTGATTGTTTACTTATTATTATTAGATTAAACGTATTCATTTATTATTATTATAAATATTTACTTAATATATATAATTTTGCGGCATTCTCATATCAAGTATTAAAATATTGAGATTCTTAGCAGATTATTCATTTTAGATGTTGTTTCTAACACATGGCGATTAGTACAATATCACCAACACAGAAAAATAAAATCAATACAATACCATTAACATAGACAAATAAAATCAATACAATATCACATATAGACAGGTACAATTTCATTTTGAAACACATAAATAGTTTTTTTTTTTTTTTTCAATTAAAAGCAAACTTTAGTTTGAAAAATAAAAATTTGGAAGTGTTTGTTCAATAAAAATGTCACAGTGAAAAAGATACAATTAAATTATTTGATTCTAACAAATGGAGTTGGCATCAAAACTTGATCATAATAATCATTCTTACTCTTAATCCCCTCGTTATTAAATGAATTTATGCTTATCATTTATCGATGAAATAAAAAATATATAATTAAATAATTCATATTGATTTATTATTATTTTTCTTGTGGAATTCTCATTAAAAAATTAAGAGACTTACCAGATCCCCATGCATCCAATATATCCATATTTGAAATTTCTTCATCTCTAGCATTTAGTCCATAATCAGTAGCTATTGTATCTGAAGTCACAAAATTGACTTCACTAGATATTGTTTCTAGTACACATAAACAATACAAGATCACTAATATATGCACACAAAATTTCATTTTGAAACACGTAAATAAGGATTTTCAGTCACAAAACAATGAGTGTTACTTTTGAAACATAGAAATTCAAAAGGGTTTTTCTTCAATAAAAAACACACAGTGAAAAATATTATACAATTAAAGATAAATGCATCCAAAATATTTTGTCAATGTTATCAGTTTTTCCTTGCGTTACGTTTCATTTTTATCTGATAAAACTTTACCTAAATTAACGCTTTCCATTGAGTCTGAAAAGATAAGGTGTTAAAAAAATCAAGGTCGAAATACAATTGTTTGCTGACAGCTATCAGATTTTATAACAAATCTAGATTTAATAAATATTTGAAATGCATTTTTGTTTTTGATATTTTATACAATGAAATAGAAAGCATTGTAAGCTTTCTAAAACTTCGACTCACTGTATCATTCAAAAAAAGGAAGAAAAAAAGATTTTATAATTTTGATTACTTCAACATTTTATCCAAACCACCTGTCACTATGACAATTTCCGAGCAGAAAAAATTGGTTTAAAAATAAAAAAAGATGAGTTTATTTTATTTTAAAAAAATCTTTAGTACGACATACACAGGATGGGGATGACCTGGTGACCTGTTATGTAACCTCAGTGACGCATTGACCATCGGTAGATAGGCACATTTTATTGTTGATAATGAATGGCCGAGAGGCTAGGCGCTCTGGCGCTCGGTACCACAGGTTTCGGGTTCGAGTCCCGGCGGTGCCATGGTTGTTTGTAGTGGTTCGGAATCCACTTTAAAAAGTAGGTCCCGGTCTAATAAGATCGTAGAGCGTTGCGGTGGCATTGTTACTCCGCGTCCGTGGCTTATCTTCAAATTACACGCGCCCCCTGGGTAATGCAAAGTGAGTACGTCTGCGCAGCACTTGCCTTAAGGCATCCAACACCAAGGTGTCTGTGTTTGCCAGCTGCATTAGAAAAAAAAAAAATTGTTGATAACAGAGCAAACCAGACTCTTAGTGCAAGTTGTTAGCGCTTTTGGTTCAACTTACACCTGCGAATCGATTTTTTCGAAAATGAAATTGAAAAAACACAAGACACGGTCAAATATAACGGACGCTTACCTACAACACCATTTACGATGTGCAAATACCGAATTGGGATTGATTTGCAAGAGCTAAGTGAAAGAGTGGCGAAACAAATATCGCACTAGTCAAATAAATATTTTTTAATGATTTGAATTTTTTTATTTCATTTATATTTATATATAAATTTTATATTTCATTTTTAGTGTTATATATTTCTTTACAATGTGCGTTTAGTATCATCACTATTATATTATCTATGTTTACATGTAAGAATAATAGTAAACACAAAAATAATAACTCATTATGTTTCAATTTTTCTCACCAAAAAAAATGTCTCTAGTAGTTCTAAATCAAATATGGGGATATATAATTTTATATGCGGCCAGTAATCATAGTCTGAGAGTCATAATGCAGTTCCAAAGTGACACGCAAGATTATTTGGGTTGGCCACCCCTGATTTAAACAAATGATAATCCAAATCCTGGTATTAGCCTGTCAATTCATTTTTCCAAATCATTTATTAATCATCATGATATAGATATAGTACTTATGGCACTTTTACCATTATGATCCAATATTGAGTATAAGTTAGAATAGCCCCACTGTAGCCCATGCATGTCGTAAAAGGCGATTACAACGTGAACCCAGTGCCCAGGGTATAACCGGGTGAGGTAAAGTCAGACTCTCTCCCATCGTTACGGCTCACACGTTCAGCAATTTTAACATTTAATCTTATACAATAATTTTATATAATGTACAACTGGTCCCTAATTGTACCGAATTTTTAATTTAAATTCCTTCAATTTTAATTTTAACTTTTTATTTTTTATCTTACTTTGACTTTTTAGTATTTTTTTAATTTTTAGTGTACCATTTTTTAAATTTTTAGAAACTTTAATTTTTAGCACAACTAACATTAAGCAACCTATTAATAAACGTAAATTTTATATATGAATTAAGATGAGGAGGTTAAGCGGTTAGCCCCATTGGTACTCCGTAATCGGTACGCCAGTTGCCAGAGCCCACTGACCGCGTACGGCGCAGATCTGAAAGCACTCGATCATCATGATGTAAATGCCTCCCCTCAATAGTCTAGTATGAGCCGTATGAGTTTTTCTCCCATATACTTTTATTCCATATGAAACAAATAAAGTGCAATCGCAATTAAAAATCCTCAGTTGAAAACATAGCTCCCAATACTTCTTGTCTTAAATAGTGGGTTATACGTGGTAAACATAAATGGGAAAATATTCCGATGTAAAAAGCGGCCCCGGTTTGCGCAAGAGGATCTATAAAGGCTCGTTCCCACCGAGGCTTGAAACGTTGAAGATTCACGCGGCAGGCAAGAAAAGTTTTTGACCCCTTCACAGCGAAACGTCAGAAATAGCATTACGCCTAGTGAAGTTCCGCTTCGAGTTGAAAGTTGGTCAACTCGAGAGAGTACAATAATTTGGGGAGAGTACAATAAGTGAAGAGCAGGAATTGAAGTCTGAGAATTAGATAAAAGTTATTGCCCTCACTGAGGAGGATTCAGCAGACGACTGCTGGAGGAATCAGCAGGAGGACTCATAGATTAACAGCAATACGACTTATGAAGGTACCAGCAAATTTCAGATTACAAATTCAAAACCTATTGTTTAACTGACAGTGTTTCATGTTTGCAACAGCTCATTCAATACCAAAATGAAAGATGCAAACTAATACCCAGAACATGCAAAATTGAAGGTGGAACTACAACATTATCAAGCCTTACGAGGTAAATTGACATTGATTAGTATTGGCCAGTAGATGAATGTATAATTCATAATGGCAAACAACTGTCTTGCAAATTTTAGTAATTTTACTTCTAACAATGATCCTGTCAAAGTATTTGCTGGCTTAACAATTAAACCTGTAGAATGAAGTAATGTGTCTCCAATGACTCTAAATCTGAAACAAAAATAACTGCTAGAAATAAAAGTGAATATGTACCACTCAGATTGCCACCCAACCACAAATTCGCAACTACATCAGAAGATAATCCCTAGGAGGATCCAGAGCAACCCCTATCTAAACCCCTCCGTTTTAATGGCCCTCCCCGCCAACTACACCCTGGCTTTGTAGGGTATGAACAAAAAATTGCAGGTAAAGAGAAAATTAATAAAAGGTGTATCAAGATTTTCCCTGTGGACTATGAATCATATAAGAAAATTATAAACATTCTGACCATATTATAAGTTCCATATTTATAAACTGGTTGTTTTAATGTAGTCATTCAAATATTGAAATAAAATTTAATCAATCTCTTTTAACATTGAACTAAATTTATGAATTCATCCTCGCTCTATTAACTACACTAAGTAGCTCATTTAAAAACATATCATCAAATTCATTCGATTTCAGGTTGTAAGTGAAATATGGGTGAGAAATATTCAATTGCTAATAATACTTGCAAATATAAATAATTGTATTCACAAAAGAAGAAAAAAATGATGATGATTTACCAGGTTGATATGGAGAGCCTTGGTTGCCTAGCAACCTCCATCTTCTACTTTGCGAATGAGAGAAGTTTCTTAAGCTTTAAGCCCATTGATTAGACATAAAAGGAGTAACATATATTTATATTCATACTTTTTTTTATATTATAATTTTTGTAAATAAGGAATTAAAGTTTTTAAAAAAGGTAATACAAAATCATTGAAGATAAAAGATGAAAAAATGGTAACAGGATGAGTAATCATTTACAGCAATGGATTTGACAATTTGATTGCAAAATAGGAGAATTTATTTGATAGTAAAACTTCAGCTGATAATGTTAAACATCTCCAAAAAAATACTTGATAAAATGTTTCAAAATGAATTAAAGTTGGTATTAGATAGATTTTATATACATTCAAATATTCCACATGCTATATTTATTATTTTTATAAATTGAGCTCCTTTCCCAAGTCTCTACATTTTGGAATGTTTCATTAATATTTATTAATACATTTTAAGCCTCTTAATTTAAAGTGTATTCTAATATATTAATAAATGAAAACAAAAAAGACAAGTCAGAACCATTTTGCGATTCAGATCATATAACTATCCCTTTTTTTATACGAAGGCTACTTTCATCTAATATGTGACAGACAATGAACACAAGCATGCACTCAATCTAATTAATTGATAATAAAGTACAAAATTAAGTTAAAAACTACTGAAGGTTATCTGCTCATATTACTCATTGCTTGAAACACTTCCACCATAAAATATATTAAATACAATAAACCTTTATGTAATAATTACAAATACCATAAATATCAAACACATTATGTAGTTAATTAATTGTTGTCCGACATTAGTTAATACATTTATGAAATATTCATTGCTTGTCGGGTGCGGTCGCTTTTACAAAAGTAAATATATTTTTAATTATTTCCATTATATAAATACCCTTTAACAATCTGAATATTTTTCTCGTACGTGTTATTTGCAACACGGGTAGAAAAAGCAGAGATGAGCAAAGATGATGGTGTCCCAGATGAGGTAAGTTCTATCTTTATTGAAAATTTTATAATAATATTGGATATACTGGATTCACTAACTGCACCAGTGCCGGATTTTCCTATAGGCTAACTAGGTTTCAGCCTAGGGCCTCAAGATCAAGAGGGGCCTACATTCAAATTGTTAGCAAAGTTAGTATTACACTATTCTAAAACAGTAAACACTAAGACACTGAATCGAAAATAACGAGAAATTCTATACTTATGACTAATAAACAAACGTAAAAAATGTATTGGTTAAGATCAACGCGTTCGGCTCATTGGGTTTGTTCGTTGGATATACTACACTACGTAAAAAAAAGTAGAAGGACACTTGATTTTGTAACAATAACCGAAAATATTTTATTTTTACTAAAATTTTTATTAGAAACATTTTACAAATATTTTAAAAATACAATTTTAACATCAGAATTATGATATTCAAACATAAAATATTAATGGCAACAAAAATAGTTTCTCTTTTTGAAACTTTGTAAAAAGTAGAAGGACAGAATTATAATGAATGAAAAAATAGTGATTTTAATAAGGAATGTTCTTCCCACTGGCCTTTATAACTTCAAATATTCTTTTTGGAAGTGAATTGTATAGAGATTGAACTTCTGTTTGACAAAAATTGTCCCACGAGTCATTCAATGCTTCTCGAAGCTGAGTTATCGAATCAAATTGCCTTCCATCAGCATAAACTCGACGAACTAGCATTGCCCAGATGTTTTCCACTATATTAAGGTCAGTACTTTTGGCTGGCCATGGTAAACATCCACATTATTTGTTAGGAACCAATTTTTGACTCCAGTCGCGGTGTGAATGGAAGCTCCGTCTTGCTGAAACTTCCACTCTTCACCCCCCAAGTCAGAGCCATAAGGAAGAAGCTCGGAATTCAGAACTTGAATGTAGTCTGTATGTTTTTGCGTACCATTTAAGAAAACCAGACTTGTCCTTCCTCCGTATCCAACAGCCAACCAAACCATTAAAGTCCCTCCTCCCATTTGTCGTGTTGAATAGTATTCGTCTTCATGCCACAGACAATGCCAGTAGTGCTGATATCCGTCTGGACCGTCTAAGTTAAATTTCTTTTCATCGGAAAATGTCACAGAAATCCATTCTGTAGTCCAGGACATGTGCTCCTTAGCCCACGCTAAACGGTTATCAATGTGAGCTTGTGTTCACTTAGGATGAGGTTTCCGTTTTTTGAAAATGAATTTTTTAGATCTTTTAATATAGTTGTAAACTGTTTGTTTCGCCACAGGATTAAGTCCTGTTTGATTTCTTGCCTTTGAAACACTTCCTTTGTTCTTCTTAAGCACACGAACAAGGGGTTAAGGTTCATCACGGGGTGTTAACTTTTTCGGTCTACCAGTCTTCTTTTTCTTTCCATTTTTATAAGGATTTCTGATAAAATTTGAAACTGTATTGGGGCTCACCTGCAACAATCGAGCAATCTCTCTGCCCCCTTTACCATCATTTTGATATGCGGAAATTTGACCTTTTTGAAAATCGTTCAAAGGTATTCCTTTAGGCATTTCTGAGAACGGAGAAGCAGCGGAATTTTTAAACAAATTAGATATTTTTGACAGAAAAGGATAAAACAAAGTACAAAATCACTATTTAACTAAAGAACAACTCACTAAACTAAATATATTATCAAGTGTCCTTCTACTTTTTTTTACGCATCGGAAATTATATATACTAATTTTGTTATTAATATTAGTGGTAGATGTTTAATTTTTGCCTAAAATGAAAAAAAGGGTCATTAAACTAAATCTGCATAAATATCTGGTAGTTAGGAGAAAATAAGAGATAATAATTGGCAAAAAAAACACTGTCCTTCTATTTTTTTTTTACGCAGTGTAGATTGCACCAAAGTATAGTTCATACGTTAACTGATTGCTATGGCAAATATGGACGTGCTTTATGCTACTAAGCTCTGGTTTGTTCTTGCATAAATAAAATGTAGATTGGAACAGACAAACGAACAGATCTATTTTGGATATTTTATTTTCGTAGTCAAAGATTTTTATTATTTGAATTTTGTTTCTTTGTAAATGTTGTGTGTTATGTTTTATTAGTTATTGTTACTGCACTATATAGTGCTGAGAATAAATCTCCAAATAAGTGTTCTGGACTTTTTTTTTATTTATTATCCGTGCCACATTTTTTTAAAGATTAGTACCCCTCACAACATATTTCCTTTAACATATTAATATATATCACAGTAATGATGTATTTTATTATCTCTCAAGTAATTTACAAACTTTAAAATGGGAGGTGAAAGGGCCTCATAAGTGAAATAGCCTAGGGCCTCTTTTCACCTAAATCCGGCCCTGAACTACACCTTTTCGTTGATTTGCTGACTGCATACCATATATACGAATTTTGTTATTGATTTATGGCCATAGTTTGTCTTTCAATGCAAATCTAATCTATTTCAAATCCTAATTCTAATTTGAAAATAAAAAATCAAGAAGCACTTCCCTTTTAGTTCTAAAAAGTTCAAGAACATTTTAAGGCAATTTATAATGAGAAAAGTTCGATAATTTGATACTATTGTCATTGACATATTTTTGAAAATTGATGTGAGAAAAAAACTCAATTCTTTATAAATGCTAATTAGTAACACTGAGCAAATTAGATTTTCATAGTAACAAAAAACTTATATTTATATTCGCATTTGAATCATCAATTCAGTATCATTGACATTTATTTAAAACGAATTAAAAGGAAAAATATAATACCAGATTCTTTCACTTGTGATATGAAGGCAAAATGCAATGTATTTTATCTATGCAAGACGTCTTTTTACACATGGAAGTATATAATGCTGCCAGTATTAACTGAGAATTGTAAGATCATTTACAAGTACAGGTACATTTAAAAGTACAACTGTTACTTGTACTGTCAAGACGATTTAATATATTCCTTTGATTTATTTTATCCATCCATAGCCATATATTTCAATGCATTGTTTAATCATAAGATTGGACTTGCTTTATAATATCAAATTTCCCATTACGTCATTTTTCTGATTTTTAGATAAATAAAACCTGTAGGTTTATAGGTGGTATGGGTTACTGGCAGGACCGGATTTAGATGAAAAGAGGCCCTGGGTTATTCCACTTATGAGGCCCTTTCACCTCCCATTTTTAAGTTTGTAAATTACATGAGAGATAATAAAATACATCATTACTGTGATATATAGCAATATGTTAAAGGAAACATGTTGTGATTGGTACTAATCTTTATAAAAAAATGTCGAGATCACTTATTTGAGCATTTATTCTCAGCACTCTATATAGTACTTGTAACAATAACTAATCAAGCATAACACACCACATTTACAAAGAAACAAAATTCAAATAATAAAAAACTTTGAGTACGAAAATAAAATATGCAATAAAAATTATCATATTTTCTATTAAATTAAATTAAATATATTCAATACATTGAAAATTAAAAGCAAATTCAATTCAGATAATTTATTACATAATAATTCACATTTAAAGTTTGTATGAATTATTATGAAGTTAATTGCAGGCCCCTCTTGATCTTGAGGCCCTAGGCTGAAGGCCTAGTTAGCCTATAGGAAACTCCGGCCCTGGTTACAGCTGATTTTAGGTATTTTTTTTTAAATAGGCTATTGCAGAATTCTTAGTGGTTAATGTGTGTATTGGGCAGACGGTAAGCGTGATATTTTTGTACGAGTAATTGCATATTTATAAGAGTTTAAAGTTGAAAGCAGTGAAACAACACCACAAAACCACTTCTAGAAATATATCTGGTTTGTTATGCTCTTAACTTCCATTAAGCATGATAATGTACCTGAATAGGGCCTGAATGGTCAAGTGGCACTCGGTACCATAGGTTTCGGGTCGAGTCCCGGCGGTGCCATGGATGTTTGTAGTGGTTCGGAATCCACTTTAAGCCGTAGGTCCCGGTCTCACATGACTGTAAGAGCGTCTCGGAGCAAAAGTCAGACTTCTACCTACGGGTGCTCCATCACAACAGAAGCTGCCCCTTTCCCTCCATCCATGAGTAGATCACTCATGGGATGTCCGCCCCGCACTGCAGGCCATTGAGGATTAGCCAACAACAATGTGCCTGAATCAGTACAGCTGAAACTCATTCTTACGTATCGTAAAACTTAACGTAAGCTAGTTGGAACCACGGTTATTTGTTTACTGAGTGTAAAAATATAAATAAGTTCTTTACGATCTATGCATATTTATTTACTTTAAGTGAAATAAATATGTTTATGTTTATTTCATTTTATCTTCTCTTTCCAAATAATTTTTCAGAAATACCTTAAAAGAGAAACATCCAATGACAATACGAGTGAATCTTCCCAAAAGACTTCTGTATCCGTACAGGTATCTCCAGAAGACTCCTCGGAAATTAGATCTCGTTCAAGGGCAGAATCTGCTTGGAGATTCCTGAAGATCATCATCTTTTAATCTGCCTCTCAGGCTTGATCAACCAAGCAATAGAATTCCACAACCACTATTACACATATCCCATTAATGTCAATGTAAATATGGTCAATAAAAAAGATTTCGTAATCCCAGCAGCTACCTTTTGCTATAAAAACAGGTGAGTTGCTCCACTTTAATAATTCTTGAAGATCAGTTGCACCACAATGACAAATTTCATAGTTCTTGAGAATTAAACGCGCAAATTTAAATGTTCTTGAAATTGTATATGTAAAACACATAATTATTAGACAAGTAAAATTTAAAAGTTGTTAAAAAAACTTAAACGAGTTAATTATATTTTATCAAAGTGTGTGCATAGAAAAATAGAAAAATTTAGACAACAGAAAAGGCTGTTTAGATCATTATTGTGGAGTATGGAGTAATCTGCATTTGATTTCAGTGCTTTACCTCACTGTACAATTTTTGCAGTTTATATTTGAGAGCTGAGGGTCTGAATGGCCGAGTGGGTAGTGCTACGTGTTTACAGCTTTCGGGTTCGAGTCCCGGGGTGCTATGGATGTTTGTAGTGGTCCGTAATCCACTTTAAACCGTAGGTCTCGGACTAACATGCCCGCTTATTGTTACCCCGCGTCTGGAGCTTATCTTCAAGTTACACGTACTGCCTGGGTAGAGCTAAGTGAGTAACGTCGGTGCAGCGCTTGCCTTAAGGCCTCCAAGGCAATTGTCTAAGTGTTTGCCAGCTGCATTAGAACGAGTAAAATTTTTAAAAAATTTTAAAGTCAATTTCTACTTTTTTTCCACTAGATTGCAGTAAAGTCCTTTACAAATAAAGTTGAAATTTCCTCTTACATCTGGCGCCATCTATTGGTAGATACATGCATCTTAAATCTAAAACTAAAATTAATTAAATAAATTTAATTAATGAATTAATATTTGAAAACACTCTGTTAACATTAAGTGTCATCCACTACAAGTTCAAAAAATTTATCTGAACTTGAGTGGATGAATAAAAGTATTTTATGAACGATTGGAAATTTGAACAAGATATATATAGCTCCCTATATATAGTGAGTACTAATAATAGGAATTGAAAAATAATAATTATAATTTGAGGACCGTACTAAAATTTATTTAATGATTTAAAAGATACTAATTAAAAATTGCTTCCAAAAGCACATTTTATTTTACCAGTTTCATTAAATGAGTATCTTAAAGCTCTGTATCTGCAGTGATACATCTGTTAACTCGGTACTTGCGTATTAACGCTACCTGGCTACAGGTGCGCCAATAAAGAGCAATCTTGTTGTTCGCACGCGCACGCAGCTATCTTTTGAACGCCAACCGCAGCTACAGATTTGGCGGTTTTTAAAATTCTGCTTCCCTCAAGCCAGTTGTCTTTTCCATGATAGTCCCACATGATAAGCACACTGACTGAAATTGCATTTCCAAAACTTACGTTTACCAAAAATAAAGTTTCATGTCATGGGAATTGGGACATTTTCGTTTTTGGTAAAATATTTCGCTCCTGAAAAAATAAAATTGCCTCTTGTTCTGTTTCTGGCAAATCCCAAATACGCATTTTCATAAAAAATGGCGTCAAAAATCAGCAAAATGGCGTAGATTGGCGACACTTTTAAAAACCGCCAAATATAGCTGTTAGATTGGCGACACTTAAAACCGCCAAATCTGTAGCTGTTAGATTGCCGACACTTAAAAACCGCCAAATCTGTAGCCAAGGTAGCGTTAATACATAAGTACCGTTAACTCTTACGTCAAATAAATTAATTAATCGACTCACAATCACAGTGTGACGATGAATTTTTAAAATTTGCGCTAGATCTCTATGAAAGAAGCTCTCAGTATAATCACACATGTGTGATAAAAACTCGATCTAGTGCGCTAATAAAAATTCTTGCCAAATGCTAAACTAGCTCAAGTGATACAGTCGTTTACAGAAAAAAATTCTATGGTGAATTTTAGATGGAACAAAGAAATAAATTTCAAAATTTGGTGAAAATTGGTAAAAGCGAAATTTGGTAAAAAGTGCCTCGGTAATCTTACCAAATAATGAAACAAATTTACAATGAGTTTTATTACAGATGGTGAAAATTGGCACAGATATTTTTTTTTTGCAGGGAAGATATTTTTTATTTAATGTAATACAATGTCTAGGCTTAATATAATAAATTAATAGTTTAAAAAAAACCAAAAACACACTTTTAGAGTTAATCAAACTAAAAAAAAATAATTGTTAACATAATAAAATGACTGAATAAGAAAATGAATGTCCTGAGGATGCTCGATAGAAAATGAATGCCACTGTTCTTCAGTTTCATTCGAAATGCAGAGTTAGTTTTAAAATGTCATACAAAGCACCCCACGCTTTTAAAACTGGGACATTCATTTTTCTCGTCAGTCATTTTATTCTTATGTTAATAATCATTTTTTACTTTTTAGTTTGATTAATTCTAAAAAGAGTGTTTTTTTTTTTAAACTATTAATTTATTTTTTTCTTTTAGTTTGATTCACTCTAAAAGCGTGTTTTTAAACTATAATATTTAAATGACGTCCGGTACGGAGGACTGGAACTATAATTCTTACAATAATTTAATTGTGAGTAAAACAAAGGCTAAATGTGAATATGTCGAGCTAGTCAGGATTCGAACAGGGGAATCTCCTGATCCGTAGTCAAGCGCATTATCCGTTGTGCCTCTGTACCCACGCAGGTTTGAATGTCTTAGGTACTTTCATTCTACATAGATTAAATTGCTCTTCATAAGTTAAAATAAAATCACTAATCCTGGCGATCCTAATCATGATGAGATAATAAACTTATCAAAAATATTTTATTGTCGTCGGTCCTTGATGGGTCTACGGCGCTTAAATTTAAATCTGATCGCTTAAAGTAGGGCAAAATCGGGCCCAAAGAGTCAGTTACAAACAAACATACAGGTGAAACTACACTCATGTCCATAAAAATTAAAAGGATAATCAGAAATGACTTGAGAATCTGAAGACATCTGAAATGAGTTAACGAGATCCTTAAGTCAGTTTTCAGAATTCTTTAGTATCCAGCTCATACGACAGTCTCATATCCATTTATTTCCTGAAATTAAATGTTAGGTATAATTATAGTTTAAAAACACTAAAAAACAAGCGTTTTACATTTAATCGAACTAAAAAGTAAAAAATAATTGTTAGCATAAGAATAAAATTACCAAAACGAGAAAATGAACTTAGTCACTGTTCGTAAAAGCATGGGATGCTGATTTCCAATCGTTACAATTTTTCACTAGTTTCATTGTCGAAATGGAAAGCTAGTTTAAAAATGTCATACAAAGCACCCCATCGCTTTTTAGAACATTACCATTGGAGAGACTTTTATTTTCATTATGTTCAGTACATTTTTTTAGTTGTTACAGGCTATTATTGTTACAGGCGTTTTAGTGCCATTCTAAGGGCAAAATCGAGCCCAAAAGTCATTACAAACAAACATACAGGTGAAACTACACTCATGTCCATAAATTAAGGATAATCTGAAATGACTAGGAAAGTGCTTTCTAACTCTGCCCTACTTTAGTGCTTTTTGAACTATAATATCTAAATGAAAGGTCCTGTACGGAGGACTGGAACAAATAGTTCTTTGTAAATCCATTGGTAGTAAACAAAGGTAAATGCAAAAAAAGATGTATAGCCAGCCAGGATTCGAATAAAATCTCCCGATCCGTAGTCAGTCGCGTCATCCATTTGCCAAAAACGTAGGTTTGAATGTCTTGGTACTTTCATTCTACATGGGTTATGTCTCTTCATAAGTTAAAATAAAATCACTCATCCTGGCTGGTCAAATTAATCATGATCAGATAATAAACTTATCAAAATATTTTTAGTGTCGTCGGTCCTTGATAAGTCTACAACGTTTAAATTAAATCTGATCGCTTAAAAAGTAGGGCAAAATCGAGCCCAAAGAGACTGTTACAAACAAACAAACAAACATGCAGGTGAAACTAATAAAGAGTATTAAAAAGGGAGACGATACAGAATAACAAAGAAAAAGAAACTGTACAAAATGAGTTCAACAGAGTTGACCTTAAGTTATTCAGTTATTAAGTTATTAGTTAAGTTCTCCAGCTTGCCAATATCTCGCCATCTCGGATTCGCCATGAAGGGCCAACTAATGATTGAGGTGAGCTCGGTTCATGAGTTCTGCTAAATCACAAAAGAGATCAGTTTTGTGGATCGAAAATCCCAGTGCGATGTAGATGTTCATTAGATTCAGTTCTTTTTTATTGAGACAAGCCAACCAGCCGATCATGCCGAAAACTATAGACCTAAACATAACTGTGCCAAAACTGTAGAAAACTGTTAGGCCACTTAGCCGTATATGATTTCGTATCAAACAATACCTTGTCCGTGGCTAAGAATGATTTAAGAATCTCTACATATTAACAAAGAAACAACTCAAACCTTTATGTGCAAAATGAAAGCTTATGTTAAGTTTCTTTTGTCCACTTTAACCAATGAACAAAAATCAATGAAAAGGGCACATTGGTGAGACTTCATTTCAGCCATTAAAATGTATCAACACTTTTTTAAATCAGTTGTTACAGGCTATTATTGTTATAGGTGTTTTCAGTGCCATTCTAAATCAAATTGAGAAGGTGCGGAATGGAAGCCTAATTAAGCATCACAAATTAAAAATACAAATATTCTATCCTAAACACAAACAATGCTCAGAAATTTTTGCAAAAGTAATCTTATTAGCCCAGAAGAATTTATTGTAACTGAAAAACAAATACTATCGTCGTATTCGCTCAGAATATTGTGATGAAAAACAGTTGTAGTTTGTTGCATGATAATGCATCTGTTCGCAATTCACTTAACAGTTCGCACTCACTTTACTGTTACTGTTTAGAAATTTTTGATAAAAAAATAAATCCATGTTGTTGTTTTTTTCGTATCTTCTGAAGAGTACAAAAAAGCAAATATCTTGGGACTCCCGAATAATATTGGCTATGCTGACTCCCACCTCGCAGTATAAATCCTCTTCCGATGGATGGTCAGACAATGCATGACGGCTGCAATAGCTGGGCTATCAAAGACATGATGCAGAGTAAGCTCGACATCAGGGCAGTTGAAAAATATTTGGTGTTTTTTAATGCCATCAGCAGAAATGTTCATATTTTTGTGATGCTTCATCCTTAAACTAGTGAGAATAGTAGTTTTTCTTCTGTCGACATTTATTCATGTAATTTGGTATTTAGTTTTAATCTTAAAAGGAAATGCAAGTTTATATTTTGTCAAGGCATTTGCATCTGCAAGGGAAGCAGAATGGAAGTAGGATTCATTAAATTCAAATGCACATGAGCAGAAATCCATTGCAGGATATACATTCTGTGCAAACAATGGATTTGTTCTAAAAGAAGATATAATGTTTAAGATCATTCTTGGAGAACTCTTATTAAAAGCCTGTACCACAGACCATGAGTCAGTGAAGATATTAATTCCATTCATTTGATTAAATCCATATGTTGAGTCATTTACCGTATTTGCCAGATTTTGTACATTTGAATTTACTTTATTCTTAAAACTTAAAACAAAAGGGGTTTTTTTTTTTCTGATATTTCAACCATACGAATAGTTTCACCGCATGCTTTGGAGACAAATCCATAGGCATTCGAATCATTGTTAAATCTCTATACCAAATGTACTGTAGCTGGAGAGAGTTATTTTGAATAGAAAAAATTGAAACAAATAATATGGTCTAGCTCTATTGTTTTATTTTATAGACGCAGTCTATAAAATAATATATGTATATAAACAGCATCAGCAGCATGAAACAAAGTTTTCAACACGCATGAATTAATAAAACTATTTTTTTCTTTCCAACCATTTTTAAAATTTTCTACGCATTGACAATGGTTACTTCAAAAAGTCAAAAAGGTAGTTTAGCAGTAAAGATCTGCATAAAATTCATCAACATTATACTGGTTTTTAGAAATAAAAATTTATTTTTAGCACTTTTACTTTCTCATTACAACATTTTAAAATTTACTTAATTTATTCTTTTATGTTTTTCAGAATCCACCGCAGTGAGTTTTTGCTCTAGGTATCCGGATTTATGCCAAACACCAAACAAATTGCAAGAATTTTGTGCAAAGCATTATCATTTTTGTCTTGGAGATGATACCGACATCAAGGTAAACGAATCAATGCAACTACATCAGTTTAATCAATAATAAATATTTTTTTTTTCAGAAATCGTTATGATTTTAAATGACAAAAAGAGAATTTATCTTAACATTTTTTAAAAGGAAAATAAAGAACTGTATTGTCATCCACTACAAGTTTAAAAATGTATTTGAATTTGAGTGGATGAATAAAAAGTATTTTATTAACGATTGAAAATTTGAACAAGATACACTCAAGAGCCAAAACATTATGACCACCCCTACATTTTGCAATGAACTCGCCTGGATGACGTGGAAGGCCCGTGATCAGGTGGAAGTGGTATTTAACTGGTATTAATCCATGCCAAGGCGGGTTGAAGCTGTGTTGCGCGCCAAAGGTGGGCCAACTCGTTATTGACAGGTGGTCATAATGTTTTGGCTCTTGAGTGTATATTAATATATATAGGGAGAGTGTGAACTAATAGTAGGAATTGAAAAACATGATGGGTAGAATTTCCATCTGCGAAGCCTTGGCCAAATGGAATGAAATCGACCCGTTTCTTAAATGATGGTAATGGGGATAAGAAATGGGTCCCATACGACAACATTGTGGATCGATCGTGGTCAAATTCTTGAAGTAGTTCAAACTGTGGCCATAGGCATTCGAGCACCAGGACTAACGGCCAGAAAAGTTTTGCTGTGCATTTGATGTGACTGGAAAGGAATCATTTATTATGAATTGCTTCCATATGGCCAAACACTAAATTCGGATCTCTACTGTCTGTAACTGAACCGTTTGAAGCTAGCGATTGACCAGAAACGGTCAGAATTGGCCAACAGGAGAGGTGTGGTGTTCCACCAAGGCAACTGTATAGTTACTCGCCAAAAACACTGGGAGCTTTGTTGAAAAGCTTTGATTCATCCGCCATATAGTCCGGATCTGGCACCAAGCGTTTACCATGTTTGCAAAACTTCCTTAGTGATAAGAAATTGGCACCAAGGGAAGATAGTCTTTCGCCAATAAAAACCAAGACTTCCTTGAGAGAGGCATTACGAAGCTATCTTTAAAATAGCAACACATTATAGATCAAAAGGGTGCATATTTGAAAAAATTGGTAATTCGAAACATGTTAAATAATGTCTTGAAGTTAACGTAAAAATAATGGATTTCCTTTTCTCCAACCTAATAGAATTATTATGGAGTATTAATATAGAATACTTTCAAAATCTTCCAATACATATTAATCGACATTTGTAATGCTAAAGATAATAAATAAGTTGCTTAACAAGGAGTTCAGAAGACAACCGTCTAATACGAAGTATTTTTATTTATGAAGAATGAAAAGTTCAATTTAAAAAAAATATTCCCTACCGAGTTTCGT
The DNA here is from genome assembly GCA_021605095.1 of Caerostris extrusa. NCBI lineage: Eukaryota > Metazoa > Arthropoda > Arachnida > Araneae > Araneidae > Caerostris > Caerostris extrusa. The sequence continues at coordinate 53,296 of BPLR01006536.1, forward strand.
TCATTATATCAATTTAATTAAAACAAACAAGGGCATTAATAGCGATTGTTAGTGTATAATAAATTCTACATTTACTTTCATAAAGGCATTTTTTTGCCTTTTTTTCTAGTTGTATAACAAATAAATTCCAAGGCATAGGACCATTATATTTAAAACAGGAAATAATCTAATAAAAAACACAGAAATCGAATTTTTTCATTTTTGTTATTCATGCAAAGAACATTTACACATTTGATTTTCATTTTGTTGATTGATAATCAATTTGACAAGTCTTACTACATATATACAAGATGATTATAATTAAAGTCCCACTTTCAAAATGAACCACTCGTCACAATGAGTTCAAATTTGAACTGATATACTTGAAGAAAGGGGGGCACGGTGTGGCATCACACAATTTCCAAAGTGTATTAATAGATGGCGCTGTAAGCGGCATATAGAAAGTGAATTCGGCTGCTAGTGATAGTTTAAATCTAAATTACAACGCATTTGGCATGAGTTGCACATTAAACCAACTGTAGTGTTCAATGTGCTTGCTGGTTTCGTTTTTAACAGAAAAAAAAGGATTTTTCAAATCATTCAACAGTTGGGACACTGTTAGTGGAAAGCCCATCCACTAATCCACGGCAAGGTCACACCAAATTGGATAGGAAAATTCGGTGCAACTTTTTTGGAACTTTATTTTGCTACCATACCGTTTTCCCCTTCTTCAAGTATCTTCAGTTCAAATTTGAATACATTGTAACAAATGGTTCTTTTTTACAGCAGTTTGAAAGTGTGACTTTAATTATAATCACCCTTTATATATATATATATATATATATATATATATATATACACATATGCACTCATCATCATCTGGTCATAATGTTTTGGCTCTTGAGTGTATATCTCTGAGTGTAGTGCTCAGAGCCAAAACATTATGACCACCTGTCAATAACGAGTTGGCCCACCTTTGGCGCGCAACACAGCTTCAACCCGCCTTGGCATGGATTAATACCACCACTTAATACCAGTTAAATACCACTGCCACCTGATCATGTGCCTTCCACGTCATCCAGGCGAGTTCATTACAAAATGTAGGGGGGGGTCATGATGTTTTGGCTCTTGAGTGTATATATTTGTGTTTTCTGCATTTCTTAAATCTTAAAAACTATAACATTTAAAATTCAATTTTTGTCACCAAGTTTTTTATTTGTAGTATGTATCCAAAATTTAGAAATAGTACTCATTATTTATTTTTAATTCATTCTTATTGTAGATTTATATGGAGATCCTTGGTCGCGTAGCAGCCTCTAGTTCCTTCATTGTTAAATGTTGAAACATTGCGGTGGTCTCATGCTCTTTGAGTTAATAAGAAAAAGAGATAATTAAATACCCTTTTTTTTTTAAAAAAAAGAATTATTTATATAATAAAATTATAAAATGAAAATATAACGAAAATTTCAAAAGTGTAGATGTTGATGAAATCAGTTGCATGTAATCAAACAATAAAACAAAAGGAGCAAAGGTCAAATTAGGAAAAAAAATAGCTTAGGAAAAGAACGAACTTTTAAAGTGGTGGGTAAAATATCAGTCAGAGCAGGAGAAAATCGTCAGAATAAGGAATTAATTTAATATATTTAGAACTGTGTGAGGTATTTTGCTATATTAGCAAGAAGAAATATCAAAATCGTAGTTTTGTAGGATATTTAAAACAGTGTTATTGATGTTTTTCATATCATTATAGAATTTAGTAGAAATTTTGTAAACAATTTGTCTTAAACTTGGAATCGAGAGGTCGCGTCGAATATCGTCATTACGAAAGTACCAGGGGGAATTCGTTAACATTCTAAGAGTTTTGTTCTCAAGCCTTTCAATAATTTCAAAATTAGTATGTGCAACAGAACCCCAAACAGGGCTTGCATAAGCTAATACTGGAGAGATACATTAGAATTTGAGATTAAGATGTAAAGCTGAATTTCTATTGATTACAGGATAGAGAATTCTAAATTCAGTATTGAATTTATTTCTAAGGTTGTAGATATGCGATCTGTAGTTAAGTTTACTATCAAGAATAATACCTAAGTATTTAGTTTCTTTAGACCAGGCGATATAATTATTATATATTTTAATGATAGGAGGGTTATAGGATATTTTTCGAGTGAAAAGAACTGCTTCAGTCTTGTCTACATTTAATTTTATCTTCCAGTTAATGAGCCATTTTTCTAAATCAATGATATAATTTTGCAAATTTTCCTGGATAGTACAAGTTTTTCGGCCTCGCGTTAAGGTTGCAGTATCGTTAGCATACAAACAAATTTTGATATTGTTCTTTTGCGGAATATCGAAAAAAAGATATTATAGAGGAAAGGAGCTAGAATAGAGCCTTGGGGCACACCACCATGAATATCACAAATTGAGGAATCAATATTCCCTACTGCGACAACAAAGTGTCTGTCTGAAAGATAGTTACAAATTACTTGAATCAAATAAGGAGAGAAATTGTAAGAAATGAGTTTGTAAATCAATCCATTAACCCAGACTCTATCAAAAGCCTTGGCCACATCAAGAAAAATTACAGCAGTTTCATATTTCCAGGAAAATTCTTCAGCAACAGTTTCTGTGAGATTGTACAGCTGATGAGTTGTAGAATGTTTTTCGGTAAATCCAAATTGCTGAGGGATGAGAAGGTTCTTTTGATTTGACTCACTTTTAAGGAGGTTCAGGATGACTTTTTCAATTAGTTTACTAATAGAAGAGAGTAAAGAAATTGGTCTGTAATTAATAGGAGAAGTAGGATCCTTTCCAGGTTTAAGAATTGGGAGAATTCTGGCTGTTTTCCAAGACTTGGGATAATATCCAATATAAAGAATAGAATCAGTAATTTTACAAATCTCAAGTGTTATTTTGAAAGGAAGGTTTTTTAACATTTTATTAGTAATTTTATCTATACCAGGTGTTTTGTTAATTTTCAGTAAGGAAAGAAGAACCTGTCTGGTAGAATTAATTTTGGGACAGTTGATGGTCTACTGCAATTTACAATTATTTTTGGGAATTTTTACAACCCCTCCATGCTGCAAGTTGCCCTTTTTCACTAAAGTTAATGCATGTAGGTACTTCAATATTTTCTTTGATGTTACATTCTTTATGTGAATGTTCAAGGCCACATTTTAAGCAGAGTGCTTTAAAACCCCAATTAATTGAGTTGTGGTGAAAAAAGTTGCATTTAAAGCACTGTAGTGCTATGGGTCTTTTATTGTATTTTTCAATAATAATCGTAAGGAAGTCTATTGAGTTTAAATATCTCATTATTTTTCTCATTTTTAGTGAGAGTTATTTGCCATATTGGCAAGGGTTGCTTAGTTTTGGTTTTAATTAGTTGCACAACTTTTTGCGCAATAAATCCTATTTCAATGCAGCATCCAATTTATTTTCAATTTTAAATTATTATCGATTAAAATCTAGAATCCTGTACCCTTTGTGCCACACACATCGCCAAGTCGGTAAATAAGCATAGAAATGAATGAATCGGGTAGTTTGCACAGTAAAAGGGTATTATACCAAAATCCTTCACTGGGTTGCCAAGTAAACAAACAAAATGGCTGTCGAAGTTCGGTATCATTGTAAAATGCTATTTCGACAAAATTTATAGCCAAACAGTGCTATTACGCCAACATTAGTAGCCAAATAGTACGTCAAAGTTTATTCCTGAAAAATCTTTGAAGCCAAAGTTTATCGCTTTAACGCCAAATATTATCACTATCCAGCCAAAATTTTAATCTTTGAAATGCTTTATAGTCAACATTTATCGCTTTTATTGCCAGCATTTATCGCTGTATCGCCAAATTTTTTCACTAAGCAAATTGTTTTTGCTTTTACGCCAACAGTTAATGCTTTATCGCCAAATTTTTATCACTAAAAATTTTATCTCTGGAATACTTCAGCGCCGAATGTTATCGCTTTTACGCCGAAATTTAGCACTATTATGACAAAAAAATTATGTCTAAATTGTCTTTACGCCGATGTATATCGCTTTATCACCACTATTATGGCAAAATGTTTCTTTTTATTAATGTTTTCTTTTTATGCCACTTATTGCCACTTTAACGTCAAAATATATCATTATTTTGCCAATATGTTATTCCTAAATTGCTTTTACACCAAATTATTATGTGGAATTGCATTTTGCTAACTCACAAAAAATCTATCGTTTAGACAAAAATAATAATCGCTGTTACGATAAAATTTCGCCAAAATTATTCGCTAGTTCGCCAGTTTTTTTTTTAAATGTCAAAAAAAATAAGTCGTGTTCTTTACGAAGTCGAATTCGAATGATAAATTAATACTAACAAAACAGAAAAAAAGAAGAAGAAGCCAAAGAATAACTTACCTTTTATTGTGTACGTGCATAGCCATAGCAAATGAATATAGAATACTTGACCAACACCACAAATCCACAGAAAAATTGAAGTTGTAACGTTCTTAAAAATTTAGAATTATTTTATTATTATTAATTTATTTTAATTATTAAAAATTTAAATTGTAACGTTAACTAACGTTCTAAAAAGCTAAAGCTTCAAATATACCGTGCGAACTCTAATTACGGTTGCCACAAAATCCGAACCAAACGAACATCTTTTAAAAAGAAATTAACTTAAGAAAAAAATTTTAAGTTATTGATAAATTAAAAAAATCGTTTTTCTTGTTTGTTTCTTATTTTCATGAGTGGCAACATCATAAAAACTTTTTATGTTCTGTATCAGCGACAGACGTACGTTATAGCAATAAGCTCGGAATAATCAATAATTTATCGGAATACTTATTTAACAGAATATATATTTCTGTTTTAGAAATTATTATTTTAAAAATGCTATTTCTTATTTACTGCAAATAAGAATTCTGCAACTAATTATGGAAATAGCAATAAAATAGTCATTATATTGTTCTCAAAATGAAGCTACGAATTCCTCTAATTACAGTATTACAACCCTAAAGAAATTGGCGAAATATTCAGGGTTGCAAGATTGGCGACCTCCTCAGGGGTAAAATATTCTAAATTTTAACCTTATCATCATTACCATTGGCATTGGCATTAGCAAGTTTTAGCTATTAATTTTTTGTTAGATATTGAAATCCATCATTACTAAGATTATTAGAAGTTAAGTGATTAGCATTACGTTTTGGTTTGACACTATTATTTTTAGAATGTTTAGGGCAATTGATGAAAGAGCATGAGCCAAGGCTACTTAACTTTTTTTCCTTTGTTGAATCAGTATGTCCATCAGGTACTGCTTCATCTGATAATGTCCTTGAGCTACATCTTGAGCTACTCTATTCCAGTCATGGGCAACAGCCAGTTGAGTTTCCAGAATTTTTATATCAGTCTGAGTAGTAGTAATTTCTTGGCATCTTATTTCTTGACATCTTATCCTTTTCAAAATACATTTCTTCACCTTTTGGAAAGACACAAGAATCTCTATTAAATATGTTGATGCATTTCAATAAGCAGTTGATTAAAATCACCAACCATCAACAAAAACTCTTATGCGCCATTTTCTTTAAGTTTGTATTATAAACAGAACGTTTAAAATCTTTTGTTCAATAATCGTCTGTTTTCATCAATATGTGGTAAATATTTAAAAATATAGAAAGAAAAAATTATTTATATTTAAAAATTAAAAAAATCATGATCTAATGAAACTTAAATAACTCAGAGGAAGTTTTTTTTCTTATAATTTCTTAAATTTTTTAAATGATGCATCAGTGAAAATTAAATTTTTAATATGATCTATAAAACTACAATCTTTAATAACAATTTAATGATAATAAAATTAATGATACTGATACAAAAATAAGTAAAAAATCACAATTTAATTATTTGTTTGGGTGTAATTATTAATGTCAACAAAATTATTAAAAATAATTACATTGATGTTTGATATTGTGTTTAACATTTTTGTTTGTTTTTTATATTGCGTTATTATATAAGCTTAAAGTTTATTTTTGAATGCTTTATTTATATATACATTCGAATTTATTTTATTTAGCCACAACAGTATGAACAAGTATATATATATATATATATATATATATATATATATATATATATATATATATATATATATATATATATACATATACGTATATATATATATATATATATATATATATATATATACATATACGTATATATATATATATATATATATATATATATATACAGAACTCGTTTACAAAAGGGAAATTAAAGATATATGATATAAATTAAATACACAAGTGCATTTCAGTCCAAGTTCGGAGAATTTAGAGTTTCGACCTTCACTGTCACGCGGCGTGACTCGCGAAACCAAATGGGGCTCACTTTGAAAACAGGCGGAAAACTCCGGCCTATTCAGTCAATTCAGAGAAAAAAAGAATAAAATAACACTTCTGGTCGACTCGTCGCCGAACTCTCTCCCTTCTTCACTAAAAATCTCCTTTTTAAGACAATCCGTCAAGAGTGGGCGGAGTCACCTTCCCCTCACATGGTAATGGAGTAAATATTTCTTAGCTCGTAGTCTATCCCCAATCCTTATGGAACAACTCATAATATGGTTCACATACAATCTATAGTTGTTTCGACCTGTGAAGGTCGCACGGACAACCGCTAATTACATGAGCTCTCATTATCCATGATACCGAATATCTGCTGTCAGATTTGAGTGACATGTTGTTCTCATTAGTACAAAACACTAACAGGTGGGTTGAACAGTTTGTAGGCTGACACATAGATGGCCCTACTAGTATTAAATCCATATGATTTTTAGTTATCCCTAACCTTCAAAAGACACGTATAAATTTGACAGCTGTTGCACTATTAGTATGTAAGTTATAGCATTTTTAGTGAAGCTACTTTTGTTAGTTTGAAAAATGGATAAAAGGAATTTCGTGTGTTGATAAAGCATTGCTTTTTGCCGAAAAAAATACTATTGAAGCCAAGGTTTGGTTTGATAAACATTATTTGGACTTTGCCCAGGAAAATCAACCACAGAGAAGTGGTTTGCTAACTTTGAGCACCGAGAACGATGCTCGCAGTGGACGCCCCAAAGAGTCTGTTACCGACGAAAACATCAAGGAAAGTCCACAAAATAATTTCTGATAACCGTAAAGTGAAGATGATTGGAGATAGCTGAGAACCTAAAGATATCAAAGGAACGTGTTGGACATATCGGGAATGAATATTTGAATATACGAAAGCTCTGTTCAAAGTGGGTGCCGCGCGAGCTTCTCAATCGACCCAAAACAACAACGAATTGATGATTCTAAGTAGTGTTTGGAACTGTTCAATCGTAATAAACCCGAATTTTTGCGTCGATATGTGACAATGGAGGAAACATGGCTCCATCATTTCCCACCGGAGTCCAATCGACAGTCAGCCGAGTGGACTGCACGTGATGAACCGACTCCAAAGCGTGGAAAGACGCAACAGTCGGCTGGCAAGATTATGGCATCAATATTTTGGGATACGCATGGTATAATATTCATTGACTATCTTAAAAGGGAAAACCAAAAACAGCGACTATTACGTAGCGTTATTGGAGCGTTTGAAAGACGAAATCGCGGAAAAACGGCCTCATTTGAAAAAGAAGAAAGTGCTGTTTCATCAAGACAATGCACTGGTCACAAATCAATGAAAACGATGGCAAAATTGAATGAATTGGGCTTCGAATTGCCTCTGCATCCACCGTATTCTCCAGATTTGGCCCCAGCGACTTTTTCCTGATCTCAAACCTCAAGAGGATGCTCGCTGGACAGAAATTTTGCGCCGATGAAGAGGTAATCGTCGAAACTGAAGCCTATTTTGTGGCTAAAGACAAATCATACTATAAAAATGATATCGAAAAATTGTATGACCGCTATAATTGTTATATCGCCCTCGAAGGCAACTATATTGAATAATAAAAATCAAATTCTATCAAAAAAAAAAAGAATTTTTCTATGCTAGCATACGAACCTTTCAGCCCACGTAATTGCACGTAATATAGTAACCCACAACGAAGATTGTCTGATGTCAAATATGAATGATTGGTTTATTATATATTTTGCAAATAGCATAAATTCCCTCTCTTGGGAATGAAATACAAAAATGTTATTGTGTGAAAAATGCTACTATTTAAATCAAGTCCAAGAACCCCGGGGCCTTATGTCAGTATGGAAAGGGAGGTCATCTTCTGTTGTGTTGAAGTACCCGTAGATAGAACTCTAACTTTGTGCTGTGATTCTTTGTTCTGTGATACTGAACATCACAAACACCATTGAGTCTCCCTCGCTTTTGAAGCAGCCTGGTGGCCAAGTGGGATAGCTCTCTGGCCCTTTGGTATCCCAGGTTTTAGGTTCCAAATCCTGGCTGTGGCATGGATGTTTGTGAGTGGTTCGGAATCCACGTTAACTATATGTCCCGGTCTGTTTAGCCTAAATTCTACAAAAAGATGACCGTAGAGCGACAAACCAAACCTCGCTTTTCGAAAAGGTGCCTATAACAAAGCCACCAGCGGATGGAATCTCCGCTTGCAGCTTTTAGAACCTTTTAATTGTTATTATTATGTTGAGCTTATTTTCGGGTTCTAGTCCCGGCGGTGCCATGGATGTTAGTAGGGGTTCGGAATCCACTTTAAAACCGTAGTCCCTGTCTAACATGATCGTAGAGCGTTTCGAGGATATTTTTCCGTCCGTATCTTATCTTCTTTGGCACATGCATCTCCTGGGTAGTGCTATGAGTAAGGTCGGTGCAGCACTTACCTTAAGGCATCGAAGACAATTGTCTAGTGTCTGATAGTTGCATTAGAACAAAAAAATTATGAGTTTATTTTCTTAGCATTTTCCAATGGAAATTTGTTGTATAAATTCTAAGGAAGCTAAATAACTCTAAGCCATGTATTAGTTTTAAATAAGAAGCACACAATCATATCTTATATATAACAAAAAATAATAAATTAAAATAAAAAATAAATTATATAAAACACAAAGAAGAGTTTACTTCTGCAGTCTATCATTTTACTGAATAAACATTTAATAAATTATTCCCTCTTATTACAGATTCCGAAACTGGGATATTATGCGAACAATTCAAAAGAAGTTCGCAAGATTGCGCAACAAATTTTATTTAATGATACTGACGACATCCCATCCCAATTCTGCGATCGACTCGATACGAGGTATGTCACATATGAATTGTTCTACTACTGTGCCCAAAAATAAGACCAATTATTTTTTTTTCAAAACTTTATTTATTCTTCCAAATTTATTTCACCACCTTCAAAGTATCCCCCTCCGGATACAATGCACAATGCCAAATCTTATGCAAACTTTTTTTCCAATCCTCAAGGCATGCTAAAAAGTCATCGGCAGGGATGGCCTGAATTCACCATATACACCAAATGTCTGAAATCAATTAAATAATATATTTTAAAATTCTGATTGCTCATTCAGTGACTTTTAATGAAAGATAAGAGATGCCACACTGAAAGTCTCGGAAAGACAGTGCGTGAGTATAGGCTTATGGCTTGAAGCGCAAGAGCTCCCTAATTGGTCCATGATATGTATACACCAAATGTCTGAATTCAGTAGAATAATTTATTTTAAAATTCTGATTGCTCATTCAGTGACTTTTTAATTAAAGATAAGAAATGCCACACTAAAAGTCTCGGAAAGACAGTGCGTGAGTATAGGCTTATGGCTTGAAGCGCAAGAGCTCCCTAATTGGTCCATGATATGTATACACCAAATGTCTGAATTCAGTTGAATAATTTATTTTAAAATTCTGATTGCCCATTCAGTGACTTTTAATGAAAGATAAGAGATGCCACACTGAAAGTCTTGGAAAGACAGTGCGTGAGTATAGGCTTATGGCTAGAAGAGCGAGAACTCCCAAATTGTTTCATGATATATATATATAACATATGTCTGAATTCCGTTGAATAATATATTTTAAAATTCTGATTGCTCATTCAGTGACTTTTAATGAAAGATAAGAGATGCCACACTGAAAGGCTTGGAAAGACAGTTCGGAGCAAATGCTAATGGCTTGAAGAGCAAGAATTCCCAAATTGGTCCATGATATATGCAACAAGTGTCTGAATACCAAAAATAAGAAAAATAAATCCTATATCGAAAAATAGCAAAATAAGTTTTCATCTTATTCCATTAGTTTTTCCATGTAATAATAAAATTTACTTTGTGCTTATGATGATTTTTGAGAAATATTGAAATTTTGGATAAATCGCGTATAACTGAGATTTTTTTTTTCCGTCATGTTTAGTCATTAAACTTTATTAAGCAAAGTAAATATTGTGAATAACAAAATTTTTAACAAGCAAAAAAAATTATTGGTGTTATTATTATTATTATTATAATTGCAATTTAACATTTATTATTATTATATTCCTTCTATTAACTCTATTTTATTCCTTCTTTTAACTACTATTTTATTATCAAATATTTTTATAATTCGTTTAATACATATTATTCAATTTTTAAAATAATGTAACTACAAATTGAAATGATATAAAAAATCGTCTGATTTTAATTTATTTATTTAATTATCAGTTATTTATATTTTTTTATCAAATATTTTTATTATTCATTTAATATATATTGAATATATATTCAATTTTTAAAATAATGTAATTACAAATTGGCAATAATATAAAAAAATCGTCTGATTTTAATTTAGCTTATTTTCCTGAATATTATTATTCTTAATTTTTTACGTTTGAAATTTGAAACGATAGTGTTTGAGTATTCTTGTTTATATATTCTAAATTTTTAATTTTAAATGATCAAAAAGTTTTTAATTAAATTTGAAATATAGCCTAATATATTTGTTTTTATTATTTTTATCGTGTGTATTTGCTTTTTTTATATTTGCTTTTATTGTTTTCGCTTTCATTCTTTTGCTGTAATTGGAGATTGCTGGGGTTTTTTTTTTAATTCCAACTATTAGCTCCCACTCTCCCTATATTTATCTTGTTCAAATTTTCAATCGTTCATAAAATACTTTTTATTCTTCCACTCCAGTTCAAATACATTTTTTTGAACTTGTAGTGGATGACACTGGATGTTAATACAGTTTTTTTCAAATATTAATTCAGCAATTAAATTTAATAACTTAATTTTAGTTTTTTTTTAGGTTTAATTTGTATATATCTATCCATAGATGGCACCAGATGAACTTAAAAAAATTAATGAAAATTATTTGTAAAGGATTTTTTGCAATATAGTGAAAAAAAAAAGTAGGAATTGACTTTAAAAATTTTGTTTTTAAATTACTTGTTTTAGTATATGCAGAAATGTGACCGTCACATTCGTCCAAAGTGGCCTATATGAATATTTTAAGTGTTACTCTGAAAATCTTTACCTTTACAATAAAGAAGAAGAACCCGCAATTTATGAGCTTGGTAAGTTTTTTTTTTAAAAGCTTATGGATGTTATGTTGAATAATTTTTAATAAGTTTATATTTAATTAATTAAATTACATTATTTAAGAAGAACACGAGAAAATAAATTTAATAAATCAGTGCAAAATGTTTTGCTTTGCAACTAAAATATTATTTTTTTGACATTCTTACTTATTTTTTACTTATTCTTACTTATTGATTAATTTCGCTAGGCCACTTACATTTATATAGTCCAGCTGTATAATTATCTCAGCCTAGCTGTTTCGTATTTGAAAATTAGTTGCTCACATATATAATACAGTGATGTAAGCTATACAAATACATTATTTGTTACGTAAACCAATAAAAATTGGGACAATTTTGCCCTAAAACGTTGTAAAAATAATGTTTTGAATTGCTTTCGTGTTTAAATTAAAAGAATCATTTGAGCCCGACTCGTGGCTCAGTGTCAACTCATGGCGCTGGTAAACATTAGGCTGAGGTTCACTCCTATTGGCGGCTTTTTTGTAGACACTGTTTCATAAAACGTGGAGACTCGATAGCGTTTGGGTTCAGCACCTTGTCTCGTTAGTCGGGCTATTTCTACCGAGACTACACCACACCACAGCATTGTACCTAGAGCTGATTATAGCCCCTATACAGTTCGGGAATGACGTGATTAGGCTCTGTGACGCTCTATATTCATAGGTGACATGGACGTGCAGCTTAAAGTGGATTCCGAACCACGACAAACATGCATGGCACCTCCGGGACTTCAATCCGAAACCTGGGGCACCAAGCTCGAGACGCTCGGTCTTTCAAGGCCGAGTTAGTCGAACCATCAGGTGGGAGTTTTTTCGAGTTTTCTCCCATACAATTATCAAATCCATTGTAGTTCGCTCTAAAATTCCTTCCCTCCCTAACATCTCCCCCCACTCTACTCCTTCTTCAGCGCCACGGAGCCAAGTCAGACTTCTACCTACGGGTGCTCCCTCTCTTCCATGGGACTTATGGGATCTTTGACTTTGAAAAATGTTGCTGTCTACCAAGTGGGATAAGCAAAAAAAAAAATCGTTTGGAAATGAATGCAAAATGTGGCTATTGTTATTGCTTAAGAATACATATTTAATATTTTGATAATATTCGACGAGTGTAAAAATATACATTTGTGCTGCTGATTATCTTTTTTTTTTTATTTATTAACCAATCCTTCTGTTTAAACTGCGTCATTTATTTTTCTGTTAGACACTTACATCTTGAAAACATGTTTTTAGACGACTTACTTTTCTCTGGATTTTTAATATATCGCTACCGTCTGAATCTCAGCCATCAGCAACTGTTTTACCCATGGGACACGCCTCAGGTATTTTTCGCTCTGCATTCTCCTTTCAATCCCATAGACCCCGTCTCTGAAGGAGTCAAAATAAAGCATGGATATGATTACACCATACAAATCTATAGGGTGAGTTTCCAGAAATTTGGTATGTATAATTGGAATAAATATTCTTTTCCGCACATGGAAGGCATACCCCTTCTTATACACAAGAGCAAAGTTTGTGATTTTTTAACGATCAAGTGCACTATTGGCCATTAAAATTGCTACACCAAGAAGGCGACATGCTACAGACGTGAAATTTAAAAGACAGGAAGAAGGTGCTGTGATATGCAAATGATTATTTTTCAGCGCATTCAGACAAAGCAGGCGCCTGTAGCGACACCTACAATGTGTTTAAGTGAGGAAATTGTTCAACCGGTTTCTATACACAAATTGCATTTGAACGTTATTGCCTAGTGAAAAGTTGTTGTGTGCCTCGTGTAAGAAGCAGAAATGCGTACCAGCTCGTTTCTTTGTTGAAGGTCGAATTGTTGCGTACCAGGATTGCGGTTTATCGTATTGCAGTAATGCTGCTGGCGTCGGTCGAGATCCAATGACTGTTAGCAGAATGTGGAATCGATGGGTTCAGGACGTAACACGGGACGACGTGTTGGATCTCAACGGCCGCCTATCACTAGCAAACGAGACAGGCATGTTTCCCGCATGGCCTTAATGGATCGTGCAGCCACGTCACGAGCCCTGAATAAAGAATTGTGGTCGTTTGTAAGACAACAAGTGTCTGCACGAACACTTTGAAGACGGATGCAGCAGCATGGACTCTCAGCTCGGAAAGCATAGCTGCGGCTACTCTTGGCGCTGCATCACACAAGCTATTGGATACACATCTCGGTCACCTCTTGTTCGCATTGACGGTAATTTGAACAGTGCATCTTACATCTCGGGTGTGTTAAGACCAGGGGCTCTACCCTTTATTCGAGGCCAGCACAACCCTACATTTCAGCAGCATAACGCACGACCACATGTTGCCGGTATTGTACGGACCTTTACCTGATACGGAAAATGTTCGGCTGTTGCCCTGGCCTGCACGTTAACCAGATCTCTCGCCAATAGAAAACATCTGGTCCATTGTTGCCGAGCGATCGGATCGTCTCCATACGCCAGTCACTACGGTTGATGAGGTGTGGCATCGTGTGGAAGTTGCAGGGGCATCGGTACCTGTACATGCCATCCAATCTGTGTATGACTCAATGCCCAGGCGTATATGTGCGTATATGGCGTATATATATGCCGGCGTATATATATATATATAGGCGTATATATATATATAGGCGTATATATATATATTGAAATATTACTGCCAGGGGTGGTTGTTCTGGATACTGATTTCTCAGGATCTATGCATCCAAATTTCTTGAAAATTTAATCACTTGTCATTTTTAGTATAATATATTTGTCCAATAAATATCATTTTGTTATCTGCATTCCTTCCTGGGGTAGCAATTTTAATGGCCAGTAGTGTATAATGCTTAAAGTATAATTCTAAAGTTTTAAGTAAAAATGATTAAACTACTTAAGCACAATTAAAATTGAACAAGGGAGTGTAAAAATATAAGGGATTAATACTTAACTTTAAAAAAAAACAGTTTGTTGATGAATTTCAATTAAATGTAAATTAAATATAGCTGTATATTAATGTTATGCAACATTGAAATATAACATAAATCCAGCAAATTAAGTCATCGCATATTAATGAATTACTATATTATCTATCACCAACCGCGAACTTCCGCTTTTAACACTTTACCAATTGAAAGCTGTCTGTGCTTGCTATTTCCGTCGATTTATGTTTTTGTAGAACAAAAATATAGAAAGTAAAAGATCATCAGTCCTTTGAAAAAAAGGAAGAAAAAAATAATATTTAATCAAAGTAGAAAAGGAGATGGATATATAATATATAAATATATATTTCTTTTAATTTGCCTTGATAAAATAAAAAATTAATAATAAAATATAAATTAAATTTTATCCGCGAGCCAGATAGAGCCTTCCAGCGGGCCGTAGTTTGCCCATCCCTGGCTTATGGTATACACGGTCAGTAAGGTCCTTCTGAGCACGGGCTTTGATAGAATTTTTTTAACAAAATGTTTAATAGCACAGAAGGTCGAGAAGTGCTCAGCATGATCAAAGCTCTCTTATTAGCCAGGTAGTCCGCCTTCTCGTTGCCTGAAGAAACCCACAGTGGGCAGATAGTGGAGTGTGATATTTTCTCAAGAGATATCAAGTTCTGAAGGTGAAGACGACAATCCAAAAGTCCTGCATGAAGGATTATTATCAGATACGATAGCCAACAGAGCAGTCTTGGATACTTCAAATATTTTGACTTATATTTGATAACAGAAAAGCATAATAACCTAAATACATAACCCAAGTAATAAGTTTTTTCTTATTACTTGAGAAGATTATTTCCAATTTTCATGTTACTAAATTATTTTCGATGAGAGCTATTGCTGAAAAGGTTTATTTGAGAAACTCGAACTTATCTTTCAGAAAGAAGAGCACGTACTGCCCGCGCCTTTTCAAACCAATTGCACTGATTACAGAGAGTCATGGAAAAACAACAACTCAACTAGAGCAGCATCACAGGAAGTAAGTTTTTATGGTTTTATTTGCACAATTTTTGGTACTTTCATGTCAATGTGACTCATACGGCACATTTAAATACGGTGATTTTGACGAAATTTCTTGGGGACGAATTACTGCAGATATTATTTGTAATTTAATTTAATTTGCAAAATTGCAATAGCCCAATGTGGGAGAAGTGAAGTAGGACCCTTGTAGAACCCTTGTCACCCTAGTTAATGCTGAACCTATAACATCTCTGGTGTTCTAGTAGAAAATGACTTCAGGTGAAAATGTTTACTATAGTATTCTTTAAAATGTAGCATGTAGCATAAAATATGTTACTGAAAGTAGCTCTTCATAATTAGGTCATACACTGACTGAAAAAAATCCCAATACCAAGAAAGACTTGTGCTAGATAAACGAAATTTGGTAGGCATGTTTATACATCTGAAAGATGACATCGATTCAATTTTTGCGCTTTTCGCATAAGTGTAGCGCCACTCGGAACATGCAAATCAGGTTTTCTTTAAATGCGTGCTGTAAAAAGTTCGTAAGCGTTATTGAGCTTTGAAATTTGAGTTGATGTTAGCCAAGAAGGCCTTTAAGAAGACGAAGAATCCATCATCAACAGTTCACTGATTTTGAAAGAGGGCGTATAATAGGGCTACGAGAAGATGGATTTTCTTTCCGCGATATTGCAGAAAGACTTGGCCGGAATGTGTCCAATGTGCATGATTGGTGGGAGCTGTGGTCAGGGGGATGGTACTGCCTCAAGAAGACCGGGTTTCGGGCGGCGACGTGGCACAACTGAGAGGGAAGACCGCCGTATTCGGCATACAGCTGTGGGCGATCGTACTGCGTCTGCGGCAGAAATTCGAGCTGCAGTTGATACGACAGTGACACAACGGACTGTTAGAAATCGGTTACTTCAAGGACAGCTCCGGGCCAGGCGCCCTGTAGCGTGCATTCCACTGACTCCAAGCCATTGCCGTTTGTGATACCAATGGTGTCAAGACAGAGCTCATTGAGGACGATGTGGAGATCTGTTGTGTACAACTACCCTACTATTGGTTTATCAGTTGTCCTCATATCTCATGTATGAAACCAAAGGAAACTTTAGGATTGCCATTGACATCCAGGAGGACTTTTTAATGATAAATGTCACGTATTTGCATGTCGTATGAGGAAGAACATGGAAAACTCCCATTAGATAATCTGAGGGACGATGGGAAATATTTATAGACACTATCCTAATCAGAAAATATTTCCCCGTTTCTGAAAGCAAGGACTGCAACAGATGTCTTCAGAGCATTTGACCTTCCAGCAAGGTTGCTTCATATGTTTCCACTGAGCCACGGATCGTGTTTAGGTTAAACTTAGGAAGTTTTTGCTTGTCCTATCTGTTATATTAATGTTTATGTTTCCACATCTTCATTTTTATAATATATCTTTCAGATATGCTATGAATTATGCAAAAAGGATTTTTTTAAGGAGTGTATTGGTTGCGATTTAGGCCTGACGATGCATGCATCATCAAAAGATATATGTAACAAAAGTAAGTTGTTTATTATAATGACATCGTTGCTACTAAACTAGCGATTGTTTATTATTATGATATGTCATGATAGGTTTCTAATTTTCAATAGAAATCAAGTCACTAATCTATGATGGTAAGAATTTTATACAAGAAAAAAGTTTAAAAACGTGTTAATGTTAAAGAATCATTTCAATTAAAATTGCAATTACTAACTGTGTGATAACTGATGAATCTATTAATGATTATTTATAAATACTATTAATGAAGCCCAAGAAAAGAAAAGAAATCTGCATCGACAATGTTGCATCGACATTGTAAAGTAGCTATTTTTTGTTGTTAATATGTAAATACTTGTTTAATTAATTATTATAAGTGGAAGACTTATTGGGGTGAATCTGCTTATCAGATATATTCTTGTATTTCTATATAAAGTTATTAAGGAGTGAAAATATGCACACAAAAAATTATTTGATGAATATTCAGGGTGACTATTAAATAGCTTTGCAGATATACGAGCCGCTAACGGCCACCACTATCAACAATTCGTATGATGACTAATAGTATGACTAGTTGAGATCTTTTCCTCGTGCCTTCAAAGTGAGGAAACAGTTCTGTTATTTATTGAAAAATCTCATTTGTGACCTCAAAGTGAGAAAGTAATCAGACATCATTCTCATTTGTGACATTAAGAACATTCTCCTTCAATTACCTGCAAAACCTTCTTCGGAAAGTAAAAATATTCTTCTATAAAGTATTTTTCTTCTCTATGGCGATCAATTTAAGAAGGATAAAAGTGGATATTATTATCTATTTCTTTTTCGAAATTTTATACCATATTAATGAAAGTTCTTTCTTCTAATAATCTCAAGCGCAAATTTTGAAATTATTATATCTCGAGTTTCATTATCATTCATTAATCGTGGCACTGCAAGGCATATATAGGCAACATTACTTTATAACTCTAAACATAATAATAAGAAATAATTCAGAAAATTAGGAAATATAAAAATGTGTGTCACTGTAGTGATGTCATATGCTATGTCATGCATACTATCACCTTGAAAAAGTGGACATACGTAAATACGTAAGCATAAAAGTTCATATACTTGAATAGGGATGCAAATCTCATATATTAGAGATGGGTACATTATTTTTTGAAAGAAATATGTATTTTCAGAAAATAGTATACAAATATGTGTTATTTATTTTTAGAATATGCATGATTTAAATGTAACAGAAGTAAATCTGGAATTATCATTGTGTTTTCATTAATATAAAAGCATTAATCTCTTTACAGGATTTTTATGGATGCGAGCAGCCTGGAAGTTACGATCGTTTGAAAAGTATACAAGATGCTTGCATTGAGGGATTGCAGACCAGAATGCGTGTAAGTTGAATTTAATCATTAAGATTCGTGTTTTGTGTTTAATTAAAGAAGATTCATTTTTGTTTCAATATTGTCTATTGGAAATGACGTTCTGTATCATATATTAAATGAATATTGCAATATTATTTTATATTAAAATTTTAATCTGATGCAAAAGGAAAATCTGAATTAGTTAATTGCTATTACTATTCTATTGCTAAATATAATAATTATTTCTGTATAATTTGGTGTCCAGTACTTAAGAGAGCTGCATTTTGTTTGAAGGAAACATATAAACCATGTAACTAATATACAGACAATGTTCAAGTTGCCTATAACTAACTATAACTTGCTATACTGCGATAACTTGCTTGCTAACTATAACTTGCTTGCTAATTATAACTTGCTCGCTAACTATCTATAATTTACTAAATATAACTTGCACTAATATAAGTTACACTAATTGATAATCGCCAGGATATCATTTTAAACAAAATTCTAAAAAGTTCAACGTAAAGAGCTGGATAAAGATCAATTCCTTATTTTTATTACGCCTTTATTGATAACTTTTAATTTTAAATGTATTTATTTAAAATTTTTATTAAAATGTTAAAGTAACAAAAATTTAAAAATGGACTGGCTACAATGTGGAAGCAAAATTTTAGGGCGTCAGATTTATCAAGTTTCTACGTATGCATTTATATTTTGAATTAAAAATTAGTTTAAATATTATAATCCACAATTTATTCATTTCATTTAGGAAGCTGAAATATGAATATACTACAAAGAAAACACCAAAAAGACCCTCAACTGGTAAATATTGTCTATATATATGCTTCCAATCAAATTGTTTTCGATGTGTGTAAGGAAAAACAGATCGATTTACTAGCAATATAATCCTTTATCCTTACAAACGCAAACAAACAGATTGATATACTAACAATATAATTCTTTATCCTTACAAATTCAAACAAACAGATTGATATACTAACAATATAATCCTTTATCCTTACAAATGCAAACACACAGATTGATATACTAGCAATATAATCCTTTATCCTTCCAAATGCAAACAAACAGATTGATATAGTAGCAATATAATCTTTATCCTTACAAATGCAAACAAAGAGATTGATATACAAACAATATAATTCTTTATCCTTACAAACGCAAACAAACAGATTGATATACTAACAATATAATCCTTTATCCTTACAAATGCAAACAAACAGATTGATATACTAGCAATATAATCCTTTATCCTTACAAATGCAAACAAACAGATTGATATACTAACAATATAATCCTTTATCCTTACAAACGCAAACAAACAGATTGATATACTAACAATATAATTCTTTATCCTTACAAATTCAAACAAACAGATTGATATACTAACAATATAATCCTTTATCCTTACAAATGCAAACAAACATATTGATATACTAGCAATATAATCCTTTATCCTTAAAAATGCAAACAAACATATTGATATACTAGCAATATAATCCTTTATCCATACAAATGCAAACAGGTTAATATACTTAGCAATATAATCCTTTATCCTTAAAAATGCAAACACACAGATTGATATAGCAATAGCTATCAAATTTATCCCTACAAATGCAAACAAACATATTGATATACTAGCAATATAATCTTTTTATCCTTACAAATGCAAACACACAGACTGATATACTAGCAATATAATTTTTATCCTTAAAAAAAATTCAAACAAACATATTGATATACTAGCAATATAATCCTTTATCCTTACAAATGTAAACAAACAGATTGATATTAGCAATATAATCTTTTATCCTTAAAAATGCAAAATACACAGATTGATATACTAGCAATATAATCTTTTATCCTTACAAATGCAAACACACAGATTGGATATAGTAGCAATAAAATCTTTTATCCATACAAATGTAAACAATACTGATTGATATACTAACAATATAGTCCTTTATCCTTACAAATTAAACAAACAGATTGATGTACAGCAATAAACCATTTTTTCTTACAAATGCAAAAACAGATTGATATACTAGAAATATAATCCTTTATCCATACAAATAAACATACAGAATGATATACTAGCAATATAGTCCTTTATCCATACAAATGTAAACAGATTGATATACTTGCAATATAATCCTTTATCCATCCAGATGCAAAAAAATATTGATATACTAGCTATCTAATCCTTTATCCCTACAAATGCAAACAAACAGAATGATATACTAAAAATATAATCCTTTTTCCTTACAAATGCAAACAGATTGATATACTTGCAATATAATCCTTTATCCATCCAGATGCAAATAAACATATTGATATACTAGCTATATAATCTTTTATCTTACAAATGCAAGCAAACAGATTGATATACTGAAATATAACTTTATCCATCCAGAATGCAAATAAAACAGATTGATATATTGCTATCTAACTTTATAAGCAAACAGATTTTTACTGGAAATATAATCCTTTTTTTTCTTACAAATGCAAACAAACAGATTGATATACTAGCAATATAATCCTTTATCCATACAAATGTAAACAGGTTGATACATACTTGCAGTATAACCCTTTATCCATCCAGATGCAAATAAACGGATTGATGGCCAGCTTATCTAATCTTTTTATCCTTACAAATGCAAGCAAACAGATTGATATACTGGAAATATAATCCTTTATCCTTACAAATGCAAACAAACAGATTTGATATACTAGCAATATAATCCTTTATAAATACAAATGTAAAACAGATTGATATACTTGCAATATAATCCCTTTATCCTTAAAAATGCAAGCAAACATATTGATATACTAGCAATATAATCCTTTATCCATACAAATGCAAACAGATTGATATACTAGCAATATAATCCTTAACTTTTACAAATCTAAACAAACAGATCGATATACTAACAATATCATCCTTATCCTTGAGATGAATATTTGGTTGTGTAATAAGTCTTTCACAGATATCTTTTCAAGTTTGTTTCCATATTTTGCAAAAAATATTTAGTTACTGAATTAACTAGCGACTGGATCTTTGTTATGTTACTTTGATTATTTACGATAATGCAGGAATGAATTGGAATATAAATTGTTTTTGAGACAAATTCAAGTCAGTCTTTTCTGAAAATAGAATTATATATACTAAAACTATTTTGGTAATTATTTTCTTACAAAAATATAAAATAGTTAAAACTAACATATTTATCTTTGATGGCAAACATTATTAATCTAATTTCCATTTTCACTTAAATAATATTTTTATCGCGTTGCAAACTTTCAACATTCACATTTTTGATGCCCCAACCACTTATACTATTACTTTAGAAACTATTGAAAATACAATTGATACTGTATATTTTATCTAGTTGAAAATATAAATTTAATGTTATAGGTTAAAACGACACACAAAAAGGTGCATTAACTATTTTTTTTTTGCTTCATTTTTGGTAAAAAGATTGCATTGAAAAACACTTATCGTGCACATCCCATTTATTCTATATATCAAATAAATAATTCAGAATATCACATATGCGTTTTTATAATTAATATACTGATTATTCATAATGTCAGTAGCTTGGGTACAATATTAATTTGAAATTTTCTTGGCCTTAAATACGTATGAATTATCCACAGTTGAATAACTGCTTTTCTAGATAAATGCTCTTTTAATTATAATTTAAATTTTACTCACTTTTTAATGAATAACATCTTTTTTTTATCTTTTTTATTTACTTTCAGGAAGATGAAGAGGACGATAGCAACGATATGTGTAAGTATAATTTGCATACTTAAAGTTTAATTTTAAAAATAATAGCATCAGAATTAAGAAAATATATTAGAATTAATATAATTACGATTGCATGTCAGAAATATAAACCTTATCGGGGTGTGGCTAACAAAGTTTATGTAACGTCATAATGATTAACGTAGTCCATTATTATCTTCGCTTCGGCTTGTTGAAACTAGATGTAAAATGTAATGGTAGGTCGTAACGACCATATCACACGATAACTTCCATTACTGTTTACTTTCAGCAAACATACATAGCAATCAACATCAATTTATAATGTCACCTGAAACTCGTATTTTTGTTGGCCTTATTGATGCCTCGAAAACTAGTAGTGTATTTCATGGATACAAGATAAAAATTGAATGTGCATAATGCAATAAACAGTATTTGTTGTAGTTACTTATCTCGAACTATCTATCAGGGCTAGACGATTCCCATGAATCCGAAAATGTCCAAAAGCTCCAAAACAGTTGAAGGTCTTTTTGTCAAATCCCAAAACAAATCCCAAATATGTGCGGGGGAAGACATGTCAGAAGAGCAGCATTCAATGGCACTGAGGGAATATTTTTGATTTTCTGAAAGTGCCTGAGGGCATTTGTGTGGCCACTCAAAAAGGAGAGAAAAAGCAGTCTGGTGGAATCTCGGTTTAGTTGGAAAGTTCCTCCCGGTTTCCTAGCAACAAAATACCAAGAGTGGTTGGGAGGGTTTTTGAAAGCTTGTTCATTTTTTTTGCCAGGGAAGAAATCTCGCCAAAGGTCAGCGTCCCATGACTGATCGACATCCTCCTCAGCCGCAGATTTGGCTAAGGGGTCAGCTTTTTCATTCCCTTCTGCCCCCAACATGAGAAGGAATCTACTGAAAATGTAAGAAATGACTGGGTGATAGCATGTCAAGTAGTTTTCAAAATATCCAGACTAGTCTGATCTCCAACAATATCCCAAACCATATTTATTAATATACACAATAAACCGTCAATTATACCGTTTGATAAGGCTTTGACAATTCGCCAATGTCTGACCATTGATTCTTGTACTGAGATTAATATACCACCTTGAATGCCAATGCTTCTGTTTGGATTCAGGGTGCTAGAGAAGCGTGAAGTAAAATGATTAATATTCACTGAGATTTAATAGAAATATCAAATAATATTTGAATTGCGAACTGGTACATTTATGAATTATTTGTGAGAATATCAAAAGGTATTCCGTAAAATTTGTCTCACCTTTAAAAGTAAAAGTAATAAAGTAAAAAAGTAACACATAAAGCACATAAAAAACACATAAGTAAAAAAATGTTGGGTGTTTGTGTATTAGAATATATATAATCCAACGTTTTGAGCAAAGATTAATTGGTCTTGGATAATATAATATGGTTTGGGTAATAACACGGTGCTTTTTTGTCATGGAAACCTGGTTCATGGAAGTTTGAGAAGTAAAAAATGTTGGCTGTTTTGTATATGATAATATATATTCTCCAATGTTTTCAGCACAGAATTATTGGCCATGGATAATATGGTTTGGGTAATGCTTGCTTGGCATGTAAACCTGGCTTTTTTCGGAGAGAGCCACTGCTTTTGAGTTTTGGATTATCACAGAAGACCCATGTTTCATCTCCAGTGAACACGAGCGATCAAAAACCTTCTGTATTGTGCCGTTGAAACAATAAGTGGGTTGTGGTGGATCGGTTGGAGTTTACTTTCTACAAGACTATGCGTAATCCAAACATCTGCTCTGTACTGCTAATGTTCACGGATGGTCGATTCAGGTTGGTTAAGAGTGTTTGGCAGTTCCTCGATTGTCTGACACGGATTTATTTTTGAATAACAAACAAATATTATGTACAGAAATAACATTATTTTCTGTTCCCCTAATATATATGCAAAAGTACATGCAAAATGCATGTTAGCTACTTTTACATGAACAAACGCAGAACATTTTTGCTCTTATAGCAACAAGGATAATAAGATAATACAAGAGTACATTGAAAAAGTGAAAACTTAGATAAGATGAAAATATCTTAAAATTAATAGTAGTGATTAAAATATGAGTATTTTAAGACAAGATTGAATATTATTCAAAATTCTGATATTGATGACAAAGATAAAATAGCATGAAATTAAGATAGGTGAAGATAATATTTATCAACGATAGGAAATTATTTCCTTTTAATATAAGTTATTAATATTTATCATTATATGAATACATTCATGAAAAAAAAAAAGATTATTTTCTTATTTAAAATATCAGCAGTGAGTATAAATACTACTATCCAAACCATCAATAAGTCAACAACTTGTGTAACTAGCACTCTGGCGCTCGGTGCCACAGGTTTCGGTTTTCTAGTCCCGGTGGTGGCATGTATGTTTGTAGTGGTTTAGAGTCCACTTTTAAACAGTAGGTCCTGGTAGGTCTCCATCTCGAAATCTGCCAGTAGACAATTGTCCTTGCCCCATAATGGGTTTTGTGCCAATAATGATGATTAAACTTTCAATATACTGTGTTTATTAAATTCCTATTTTAAAGTATGTATAAAAATATTTATACACAAATATTTTCTGCATGTCATATTTTTATGAAAAAGTATCTACGATACGCACATGTGGGACAATCACATCTAAAAGTCCTCCTGCAAGACAAAGTTTTCCCCTAATCAACGGTCTGTATGTTGCTAACGTAGCATTACATTGAAACACAAAAGCCACCGGTGTTAAAAAAAAATAACATAAATACAATTAAAAATATTATGAAGACAATAATTTTTTTTGTTTTGTACTTCATTCAATTATTAAAAATATTAATAATTATTTTATTTCTAACCGTATACTATGCATTATTGAATTATTTTGAAATATAGAGTAAATAAGTAGTGATATCTACCCAAATTTTTAATTTTGATATTATAGAATAAAGTATGTAATTATTGTTATTTGATTGATTATAATTAACAAAAATTAAGATCAATTGGATATCAGATAATTTTATTAAAACTAAAGTACTCCAAATATTTAAGCCAAATACAAAGATATTTTTATTCTTTTCTTTTAATTCCTTCTATTAGCTCACACTCTCCATATATATATCTTGTTCAACTCAATCGTTCATAAATACTTTTTTCATTCACTGAGTTCAGATATTTTTTTGAACTTGTAGTGTGGATATTTGCTGATGTTAATACAGTTTTTCAAATATTAATTCAGTAATTAAATTTAATTAATTAATTTTTTTTTTTTAGATTTAAGTTGCATATATCTGCCAATAGATGGCGCCAGATAAACTTTAAAAATGAATGAAAATTATTTATAAAAAGACTTTTCTGCACCCAGAGTAAAAAAAAGTAGGAATTGTCTTTTAAATTTTTTTTTTATATTACGTGTTTTTAAAATAGATGGCACCACTGAATATAAGTAATCATAAAAAAACTCCATTTTTCAGCAACATCAAAATAATAAATCATTTATTTTCTACTGGTTTTTTTTCCCCGTTAAATAAAATAAATTCAATGAAAAAGATCTGATCAATCAATATAAAAACAAAGTACAAAAAAAAAAATTTTTTTAGTCAATTCTACTTTTCCTTCAATATATTGTACAAAGTTCTTTATAAATATTCTTATATATATACATTCCTCTTTACATCTGAAACTCATCTATTATTAGATAGGCAATTTGATTTTAGATCTAAAATAAAAAAATTAATTCATTAAATGAATTAATGAATTAATATTTGAAAAAGGTTGTATTAACATCAAGTGTCATCCACTACCAGTTTAAAAAAATGTATTTGAACTTAAGCGGGATGAATAAAAAAGTATTTTTATGAACGTTGAAAATTTGAACAAGATATAGGGAGAGTGTGTGAGCTAATAGAAGGAATTGAACGAAATGACTATTGTTAAATTATGCGCTTATAATGAAAAATGCATAAAAATAAATATCTAAACTATCAGCATTTATTAATATCACTAAATTATTGAAATACATTTGATAACAGGCACTGCTTATTCTTTTTGTTGTTAGAAATTGAATTTAAAATGAATGTAGAATATCACGGACAGCAGGAATCATTTAAAACAAAGAAGTAATTTATTTAAAAACATTAATTTTGTAAACATGTAATGGAAAAGATCATTTACGTTCATTGAAAGGTTATTTAAAACATAAAAAAGTAAATAGCAGTTTCTCATTTACATCCTGACTCATCAAAATATGCCTTTACATATTTAACTTGCTTTCTAGAAAATGCAATCGAACATAATTTAAGATCTTGTATAGTTAAAGAAAACAAAGAGTACAGAAATAAAATTTCACTATAACGCTTATTCTGTATCTTGACATTTTATGTTTGCATATCAATTGCGATTGACAATTGAATTTATTTTTTACATAACAATAAAAAATATTTTCAGAAAATATGTAAATATTTTATATTAATTTATTTCTGTCTTTTGCAGAGTGGGGAGTTGTAGTTTTTGTGAAAAACGATGAAGTTACTGTAGTGTCACTTAAAATTCCATTATTTGGTGTAAGTATTTTTGCTACATGCTATCCTAAGTGTGTAAGTAGAAATAATGAATATCGGAGAAATATATCATTCAACTTAAATGGCTGTGTGTCAGTTAATATAGGTAAAACAGAATTCCACAGCTCTTTAGTAGAATTCTCGACTATCAAAAAAAAAAAGTAAGAACTCATTGACTTTAAAATATGCGGGAAGTACAGAAAATCGAACGCAGTGTGTTCTATTTCGTTTAATGTAGGTGACGGAGGTCATCCTAGTGTTAATTGGAGGCCAGTGAAGGACAACTATAAGGAAAGGGAGCTTTTTACAAAGTTCTAAAATTCTTTCAAGGTCGTCGTGAAGGTCGCAGGTGAAAGTTTTAATGTCACCTACAAAATATATAGAGAGTGGAACAGTTAAATAAATAATCCAATCATGGTTTAGTTGGTCAGAATACTTCCCGCAGAAATAATTTTTAAAAAGTTCATTGCATCTTTCAAGATCAGGGATGGCCAACCAATGATGTTAAGGAGCCACTTTGGAAATGCATCCTAACTCCGCGGGCCGCATACAAAATTATGTATGCCCCTATTAGATTTAGACCCACTATAGGCATTTCTGGCGTGAAAAATTGAAACATAATGAGTTATTATTATTGCATCTACCATTACAATTACATCTAAATATAGAAAATATGATATTAATGATACTAAACGCACATTGTAAAGAAATATATAACACTCAAAATGAAATAGATAAAAAATATATAAATGTAATGAAATAAAAAAAAAAGGAATCATTAAAAAAATATTTATTTGCCTAGTGTGATATTTTTTTCTCCACTGTTTCACTTAGCTTTTGCAAATCGATCTCAATTTGGGCATTTGCCCATCGTGGTGTTGCAGGTTAGAGTCCGTGAGCGTGTCTTGCTGTGAGTCAGTTTCATTTTTCGGAAAAAAAAAAAAAAAAAAAAAAAAAAAAAAAAGAAAGAAAAAAAAAACATTAGCAGGTATGTTGAACCAAAAAGCTCTAGCAACTTTTTTTGCTAGATTTCACAAATATCTAGGGATGTATCTAGTTGCGACTTCAGACGCAAAGTTAATTTTCTCATAATTTCGGCAGTTAATTTTTGAATAGACGGATGCACACATAATGTATTTTTTTAATGCATTGGTTTTTACTTTGGCCATTATAAAATAAATATTTTTGTAAAAGTATGATAAATCTCACTGGCCAAAAAAAATGTTCAAAGGCGGGCCGTGGGTTGGCCACCCCTGTTCTAGATGTTCTTTACTATCTTACGTTGAGAGGCACTACAAAAATATTGTATAGAGATATGAAATTATTCAATAATTTTAAAATATGGTGGTTTCTTCGTTCTTTATAATGTTTCAGAATTCTATTTTTAATAGTAATTTTCTCACTAAATTAAGCACTAATTCACTAAATTAATCTCACTAAATTACTCACTAATTTAAGCAAAATTCACATCCAGTGATAACACCTACATATAACTATAGGAGGGTTCAGTTTTGAATCCTTTGACTGCGTTGTAACAGTCATAAGGAGAAATCCTTCCAGAAATAGGAGAGTTTTACAACATATACATGCATTTCTCATTGACTCATTGACAGATTGATGGGTGTTTTTGGTTTTCTCCCATTCGACATACAAATGTGGACAACAATTATTTCGAAAGGCATTATCTTTTCTATCGGTGATTGTTCGTGGAATACATAAGTGGAACAAATTTTGATAAAAAAAAAATTGCCATTGAATTTGAAGAATTCAAGCTAATATATGACAGTTAATATATCATATTTGGTGCTAAGTAAATAAGCAATATCTGATAAAAGTAACTGAAATATATGGCGTTAATTAAATAACTAATATACTATTATATGACACTAAGTGTTTTTATACAATTGCGTAATGCTTTGTCTAGCTTTGCGTAATGAATAACAGCTTCTTTGAGATATTTGTCATGGAAAACTGGAAAGAAAGATAGGAAACTGAACAATAATTTTCGAATATTATGTGTATCTACTTTTCTTTCTTCAAATTTTTAGTCTGTAGTATTGGTTCTTTACAATTTTTACTTTTTTTTAATTTTTGGTATTTCATTTGAATTCTATGCTTTATCAGTTGTTACATCGTATCTTAATGTTCAGGATGAATGGAAATAATAATCGAATAATCCGAATAATCGAATAAGATTACGAATAATCGAATAAGGATTACGAATAATCGAATAATGAGGAAAAAAATAGTTTAGTCAGAAATTTTGATTGGGCACCACTTTATCCCTTTTATCTATAGGTAACTATTAAAGAGGTTTTGGCACTGTAATTATTCGGAAGTCTATAATTATATTTTTAATAAATATATTTACAAGAGTGATAATATATTTTTAAATATATATGTTAATCATTTTTTTTTGTATTGTATTAAATGCAGCAACAATAAGTTTATCTTTTATCTAAAAAACAGATTAAAAAATTTTAATTGATTTTTTAAATTTTAAATGATTAAATTATTGGAAATATAATAAAATTTGAAATAAGAAACGGAATAAAAACAATATTTTCTTCAAATATTTTAAGTTTTTAATTACGAGATTTTCTTTTAATTTTCTTTTCTTTTGCTAGTTCAGACTATGCCAAATGCTGATTCCGTAATACATCACAGCCAAAAATACATTTTTGGTGTTGTTTACATTTATTTGGATATTAGTTACATAAAATAAAAAAATAAAAGACTTTTTATTTTATATATCTAATGCTCAAATAAGAAAGTTAGTAATGTGGAAACAAAAAAGTCAGTTATAAATAGAATATTTGTTAAATTTATGAAAATTTGGGGCTAATATAAAATTTGCTAGTATGGCTACGCTAATATGTAATCTAGGCTATTATGCAAAATTTGCTAAATGTATACAAATTCCTTAATTTAATGATCAATTATTTAAATATCGATTTGACCTTCTGTAAAGTGATTTTAATTCTCCTCTATAACTTCATGGGGCCTGAATGGCCGAGTGGCTAGTGTTCTGGTGCTCGGTACCACAGGTTTTGGGTTCGAGTCTCGGCGGTGCCATGGATGTTTGTAGTGGTTCGGAATCCACTTTAAATTGTAGATCCCGGTCTGTTTAGCCTAACGTGTGCACAAGGTAACCGTAGATCGACAAACCAAACCAAATCTATAACTTCATTCAAAGTTAAACAAATTTTATTTTCTTTCAGGAAGTTTTGTCAACTTTTGTTGCCAAAAGTACATTTTTATTAAATTTATTATTCTGAAACTTGCAAAAATGTTCTTTAAATTGTATGCAACGTCCTATAATCCGCCTAATATTTCTTTAACTTATAATCCATGGATTTTTTTCTAATACAGCTGGCAACCACTTAGACAGCTGTCTTGGATACCTGAAGGCAAACGCTGCACAGACATTACTCTTAGCATTACCCAGGGGGCGCCTGT
Organism: Caerostris extrusa; assembly: GCA_021605095.1. Classification (NCBI taxonomy): domain Eukaryota; kingdom Metazoa; phylum Arthropoda; class Arachnida; order Araneae; family Araneidae; genus Caerostris; species Caerostris extrusa. The sequence continues at coordinate 83,352 of BPLR01006536.1, forward strand.
AACTTGAAGATAAGCCACGGAGTAGCAAGGCCCCCGCAAGGCTCTACGATCATATTAGTCCAGGACCTACGGTTTAAAGTAGATTCCGAACCACTACAAACATCCATTGCACCACCGGGACTCGAACCCGAAACCTATGGTACCGAACACCAGAGAGCTAGCCATTCGGCCATTCAGGCCCTATAATCCGTACCTTACAGGCAGAAAACTACAGTTCTCTTAATGAGTATTTTTTTAAGTTGATCATTTAAGTCAAGTAACTATCCATTTATTAAATGGAAGCTGATTTGACTAAAATTACTAATGGCCAATTATTTAAAGTGGCTTATTTCATAAAAAAGATATTTTTCAATAATAATCATTTACAATTCATTATTATCTCATTTAAGCTGTTTATTAAGACTGTATAATGCATTTTTTTTTTTATTGGTTTTTTTTAGGGTTTTGGAGAATTGTTCAGCCACATTGGCGGTCTGATGGGATGCTATTTGGGAATCTCTGTGTGGGCGTTTACAGGGATTGTTGAAAAGACCTGCCGGAGAACTGTCAAGATGAAGAGGAATATAAGTTACAGAAGAAATTTAAGGTCTTCAAATAAAGAATCTCCCTAATGCAAATTGCTTTCGCTTTGATACACTTCACTGAATATTAATTATTCAGACACTTTAAAGTCATATATTATGCCCATAGACAGTCACTGCCAATGTTTATTAATCGCAATAAATTACACTTTAAATATTCCAGTATAGCTACTGTTTATTCCAACTTGTATACAGGGCGACATCTTTGATCAGTCAGTATTGGAAGCAAAACTTGGAAGTTTGAAGTAAATGACGAATGTTTTAAGAGAAAACCGGATAAAATAGTGCCAATGTTTATTATTCGCAATAAATTACATTTAAAAATATTCCAACATAACTACTGTTTATTCCAACTTGTATGCATGGCGACATCTTTGATCATTCAGTATTGAAGTAAAACTTGGAAGTTTGGAAGTAAATGGCGAATGTTTTTTTAAAGAAAACCGGATAAAATAGTGTGCCAATGTTTATTATTCGCAATAAATTACAATGAAATATTCCAGCATATTTACTGTTTATTGTCACTTGTATGCAGGGCGACATCTTTTATCATTCAGTTTTGGAAGTTTGAAGTAAATGGCTAATGTTTTTTAAGAAAAACCGAATAAAATAGTGCCAATGTTTATTATTCGCAATAAGTTACAATGAAATATTCCAACATATTTTACTGTTTATTGCCTTTTGTATGCAGGGCGACATCTTTTATCATTCGGTTTTGGAAGTTTGAAGTAAATGGCGAATATTTTAAGAGAAAACCGGATAAAATAGTGCCAATATGCGTTTATTATTCGCAATAAATTACAATTAAATATTCCAACATATTTACTGTTTATTGTCACTTTGTATGCAGGGCGACATCTTTTATCATTCAGTTTTTGCAAGTTTGGAAGTAAATGGCGAAATGTTTTAAGAGAAAATCGGATAAAATAGTGCCAATGTTTATTATTCGCAATAAATTGCAAGTAAATATTCCAACATAACTACTGTTTATTGCCACTTGTATGCAAGACGACATATTTTATTATTCAGTTTTGGAAGTAAAACTTAGCAGTCTGGAAATAAATGGCGAATCTTTTAAGAGAAAACCGAATAAAAGCATCTCTTTCTAATGGAAAGTGATTTCACTTTGATACATTTCACTGAATATTAGAACACTTTAATGCCATATATTATGTCAATATATAATCACTGCCATTGTTTATTAATCGCAATAAATTACATTTAAAATATTCCAACATAACTACTTTTATTGCCACTTATATGCAGGGCGACAACTTTTATCATTCAGTTTTGGAAGAAATTTGGAAATGAATGGCGAATTTTAAGAGAAAACCGTATAAAAATCGGAAAAATAGAGGTATATAATTTGTATTGCAAATTATTCCTAATTAAGAAGTAATAAGATGACATTTTTCCCGACTATGAGAATGGTACTACATAAAAGGAAAGAAACTGTTATTTGGGAAAGGAAACTAATGTGGAATAGCTGGAAATTAGGAGCGAAGAACATATAAAAATGAAGTTTTATAGTAAGATAACATGTGTATGAAGATTACCAATATTTATCATGGAACGTTGGTTCTTATTCCTTTCTGAATGTCAGGGAACCTAAAGTTAAATATCTAGGTTGAACTTTCAGCAATTAAAGAAAAAGAATCATAAGGCTCAAAATCTCATTTGCTTATATAAGAAAAGAACTCAAAGAAGATAATTAAAGTGGCACTTAAAGATGGTCTCGGAGACTTCTGAGGTCACTAACAACTGTTAGGTTGTTAGTGGATTCCGAACTACTACGAACATCCATGGAACTGCCGGAACTCGAACCCTATGGCACCGAGCGCCAGAACGGTAGTCATTCGGCAATCAGGCTCAGACATTTAAATATGCTTATTGAAAAACCATAAAAATTGGAAAAATAGCAGTTTAAATATGCAGTGTAAAAATATGAATGGAAATTTTTAACTGTTCTTTCATGGATTTTTGTTTTATCGACCTATTGGTTCAATGTCAATTTGTGCAGAATATGTATATATAAAAACAAATATTAATATTTTGCATTTTTCCTCTGGGGATATACAGAGTACTTGATCACTGAGAAGCTTTAGGAATGGACGAAATGTAAGGAAATAAATCTTTTTGATGTGCCAAGGTCAAATGACTACTTTAGATTAATGCATACGTTGTGATATCATGCAGCTGATAAGCTTGGTTTGTCGCTCTACTGTCATTTTGAGCACACTTTGAGCTAATTAGACCAAAACCTACAGTTTAACGTGGATTCCGAAACACTAATAAACATCCATGTCATCGCCAAGATTCAAACCTGAAGCCTATGGTACCATACGCCAGAGTGCTAGCTAATTGGCCATCATCCGTTGTAGCTGATGGGGGAAAATGGCAGCAAGCGGTTTTCGTTATGTAAAATCTACTCTGAGACAGTTAAACGTAATAGATTCTAATTTTTCTTTAAACACATAAATATTTGGTTTGTAAATATTTAAATGAATGAAAATATTCTGTCTTGTTATTTATTTTTATTTTAAACCTACCGTATAAGTGGATGCATTTTACATAGTCAGACCAGCATAAATAACATTGTAGATAGCTGGACTTCAGTGAGGACATAAATTTTATTTAATAAAGAAAAAAAATATAAGAATTTCTTAATAGATACAAAATAGTGATGCTTTTTTTCAATTATTTGTATTAGCTCACACTCTCCCTATATATATCTTGTTCAAATTTTCAATCGTTCATAAAATAAAATGAATGAATTTAAATTTATTCATCCACTCAAGTTCAAATACTTTTTTTTGAACTTGTAGTGGATGACACTTGATGTTAATAAAGTTTTTTGCAAATATTAATTCATTAATTTAATTAAATTAATTAATTTTAGTTTTGTTTTAGATTTAAGTTGCATATATCTACCAATAGATGGCGCCATAAGTAACTTTATTTATAAAGGACTTTATGTAATGTAGTGAAAAAAGTAGGAATTGACTTTTTAAAAAAAATTTTTATATTACTTGTTACTAATACGAACCCCACGATAAATCACCGACGTATGCCTCCTAAGGGCCCACAGCGTCACAATTTTCAAACTGCGTGTGCTTATGATATTCGGCGATCTTTTCGTAAACTTCACTATGAACTTGGCACCGTTTAAACAATGGAAACCAAAATAATAAAGATTGGTTTCGTTTGGATAGTCTCTCTAAGGTCATAAAATAACAAAGAAGTGCAGATAGAAGTAAAGTTCTCATATTTATTAGCACTAACTATTGTACAAAAAAATTTAATAATAAAGAACAAGACGAATATCTTTTGGGACATCTTTTCGTATCATATATTTTTGGGAAATAAAACAAATACTTTAGAATTAAAAGATTTTTGAAAATTATTGACGGAAGCAATCTAGAAGCAATCAAATTGAGATTAATGTTCATTTGACACTGCATCGCATAAAGAAAATTTAGATTAATGTTCATTTGACACTGCATCGCATAAGAATTTGCACCAAGATAATAAAAAAGCACTTGCAAATCAGCAATATCTTGTTAATTGGGAGCAAGGCATAGTTATCGATTGATCGTCTTCATTATTCCTCAATTTAAAACCTAAACGAGTAATAAAAAAAAAAAAAAATTTAAGTCAATTCCTACTTTTTTTTCCTATATTGCAGAAAAGTCCTTTACAAATAAAGTTGAAATTTTCATCTTACATCTGGCGCCATCTATTATTAGATACATGCAACTAAAATTCTAAAAAAAACTAAAATTAATTAATTTAATTTAATTAATTAATAAATATTTAAAAAAACTGTATTAGCAATAAGTGTTCTCCACTACAAGTTTCAAAAAAATGTATTTGAACTCGAGTGGATGAATAGAAAATGTGTTATTAACGATTTAAAATTTGAACAAGATATATATAGCGAGTATGTTAACTAATAGTAGGAATTGAAAAATATATGTTAATTGTCTTTAGTTTTAAATGCTTCTGAAGGGGATATCGGTTTGACAAAGAAGAAACTCCACAGCAGACAGATCTCGCAGACTAGAAGAATACATACGTGACATCCAAAAAACAGTATGGCGAATATAAGAGAGCATTCGTTATAGATCACCAGATTATGACCCAAAAATATAGTCAACGCTATCATACACATGATAAAAATGGTCATGAATGTAATAAAAATCCAGTCTTTCATTCCTGTAATTATCCATTTTAAGAAATCTATGTTATGGTAGTCTTTAGTGTCGTCGTTATAATGGTCTTTAGTTCCAAACGCTTCTGAAGAGGATATCGGTTTGACTAAGAAGAAACTCCACAGCAGACAGATCTCGCAGACAAGAAGAATACACGCTTGACATCCGAAAAAATTATGGTGAATATAAGAGAGTATTTGCTATAGATCACCAGATTATAGGCCATAAATATGATCAACACTATCATACAAATGATAAAATTGGTCATGTATACAATAAAAATCCAATCTTTAATTCCTGCAGTTATCCGTGTTAAAAAATCTTTGTTATTACGGTCTTTAGTTCCAGATACTTCTGAAGAAGATATCGGTGTGACAAGAAGGAAACTCCACAGCAGACAGATCTCGCAGACTAGAAGAATACCCGCTTGACATCCAAAAAAGTATGGCGTATTTGCTATAGATCACCAGAATATGAGCAGAAAAAAAAAATCAACACTATCATACAGACGATGAAAGTGATAAGGGAGTGCAATAACAATCCAATCTTCCATTTCTGCAAATATATTGAAACATATATATATATATATATATATATATTACAACTTCAACGCAACTATATACTAAATTTCTATTTGATTTTAATTTAAACAAGTAATATAAAAAAATTAAGTCAATTCCTACTTAGTTCAACAAAGAAACATTTTATTTTAGTTACTTTTTATTAAATAATTACAATTAATATAAATATGTATATACATATGACAGAATCACAATATTAAGTGGTAAAATAGAAAGCAAATTTCCTTACAAATTTCCATTTTCCTTCCTATATATGGTGTTGGACTATTATTTTTGTTTGTTACAATTTATTCTTTTTTTTTTTTTTTTTTTTTTTTTTCTAATTTATGAAGCTGATGGTGATCTATAATTAAATAAAAAAATTTTTTGCTTCAACGAGATTCGGTGAAGGCATGAAGATTTTACACCGACGCTCTACCATCTTTGCCATCGCAAGACAAATTTCTTTTTCTCCTTGTTGCAGAAAGTCCTTTATAAATAATTTTTAAAAAAAAATCTCTCTCACTCGTTTCATTTTCCATTTTGTCACACGTTTCATTTTCCATTTTGTTCCCCCTTGACTCAGACTAGAACCCAGAATGAAAAAAAAGAATCTGAAAAAGAAATTTTTTTCAGCGATCTACACGCTTCGCCACTGACGGTATTTATTCCTGAATTTATAACCCGCTAAATATCTTATATAAGAGAAACTTTTTTCCTCTCTTATAAAACTAAAATTAATGAATTAATATTTGAAAAACTGCATTAACATCAAGTGTCATCCACTACAAGTTCAAAAATGTATTTGAACTTGAATGGATGAATAAAATATTTTATGAACGATTGAAAATTTGAACAAGATATATAAATATAAATAGAGAGAGTGTGAATTAATAGTAGAAATTGAAAAATAAGAAGCTTGCTAAATATTATAACAATATTTTTAATAGATAGATAACGAAAATGTATGGAATTATTGAAAACAATAATAATGACAAGATTACGAAATTTTTTTAATCAAAAACAAATCAGTGTATTTACATATGTCTAGTGATATCTAGAGCATTCTGATGAATAGAGCGTTTCACTTAGGGTGATTTGTTCGAAATCAGGCAAGTGGAACGGAAAAAAGAAAGCTCTTTACGTCTATGTTGGGCATGAACACTTTAAGATCTTTCTGTCCGGTTAGAAAAGGCTGTGAAATCTTAGACGATGCCATTAAGTATGTTCGTTTAAAATTTTAGTGGCAAATTGTAAGTGAGGTATTGTCTGACTCGTGGTTCGAGAATAGATTGTGGCACTGTGTGGTCTCGACTAATTTTACAGAATATTATTTTTAAATGTATAAAATAAAATTAGAATATAGGAATTACAGCAACTTCTAGTTGCATTGCACTTCGTTGTGCTGCACATTTGGCTATTTTTGTGCCCTTTTGCAGAAAAAAATGTCATGCAATTGTAGAACTTAAAAGTATTCCATTATTCGAGTATTCGTTTTCGAATTAACAACATGCTAGCAGTTATTATAAAACCACTAATATAATTTTCAATCTCGAGATAATGCGCTTATGTTAACTCTCTATGGACACGTGTAACTTTCAGGTTACATGTTAATATATCGGCATTTTACCAAACAATTTAATTTTCTTACAAGATGACTAGATACTGGTCTGTTTAGCCCTGGTGTGCACAAAATAACCGTAGAGTGACAAACCAAACCAAACTTACAAGATGATGTATTGATCTAAATTACATAATGTCTTCCAGATGACCATTATTTACATAATATCTTCCAGATAACAATATGGATGATTGTTGGCAGCACCATCAACTTGAAATATAATAATCCATGATAATTCAAATGTAAATGATAATCCATGTTTCTGCTGGTAGAAATCGATGGAACCATCTCGTGCAACTGCATTATTTGTGTTTCTGTCGGTGTTTACTAAACAAAAACAGCATACATACAGTCTGGGTTTGTATATTAATTACAACTTATTCATTTGCATTTCAATAATCATTTTGTTACCATTTACATATGATGCAATTTTGTGATTTTTCAAGTTACAGTGGATTATTTTGGTAGATTTCAGTAGATTTAGGATAATGCTTGTGTTTTCTTCTATTTTCAGATTTATATATCATGTACGAATACAAAATCACATAAAAATAAAGAGGAATTAGAACGAGACGCATTATCAGTAATAGATCCGAAGATTCTTTAAAAGATGAGTCCAATGACTTGGTCGATTCTTTGATAGCGTTGTATTGATAAAAATTCGATCAAAGAAATGGTTCCATTCTATAAAGCTTCATCTATTAAATTTCATGGTGGTGAATACTTGGCTGTTATATAAGAGAAATTGTTCAATGTTCATTTATTAGCGTCAAGATACTTTATTGGAATTTAAAACCGGCATTGCATCTTATTTATGCCAGGCGTACAAAGTAATCTGTAGCAAAAATATGGCGTCTTATTTCAGCTTTCTTTTGAAATAAGATTTAGAAGAAAGCGCGAAAAGAGACCAAATACATTCTTCCAGTATAAAACGTGCAAAAGTTGAAATAGCACATTGGCCAATTTTTCGTGCAACAAGGGACGCTGCAAAACACTAGGGTGTACAGGTTTAGTGTGGTTTGTCGCTCTACCGTCATTTTTGCGCAATTTAGGCTGATTAGATTGGGACCTACAGTTTAATGTGGATCTCGAACCACTAGCAAACAATCATGCAACCGCCAAGATTCGAACATGAAGCCTGTGGTACCAGAGCGCTAGCCAATTAGCCATCAGACCGCAGGAGTTCCAAAAATAAAATATTCCAAATGCAATGCACATCTATGTTTAACACCAAGAGCAAACTTTTTATGAAATTTCACGCTTAAGCTTTTATGCACGAAAGTGCAAACGTTCTAAAGCCATTGTTACTTCAATGTTATGAAGTGGATTAATTATAATAAAATTGTTTAAACTGGTAATTTTTTAATCTACATATATAGGCTTATAATTATTGATTTTCCGTTGCATAAATTTTTTATATTTAAAAAGATGGGCCCATAAAGAGTTAAAACGAGCAATCAATCGTTGGCATTCAGTTAATAAGGTAGCTAAGCACCAGTTTTTGTCCATAACATTACCATAAATAAAAATTACGCACAGAAATTAAAATTTTGTTAATTACAGTTATATTTTTGCTTTCAAATCTCTATATTATAATTCTCAATGACCACTTGTTTAAAATTAATTTGATATAAAGACCTAGATACACATGAACGTCGTATTTTTCTTTAACTGTTGACATAAACGATCTAACAATTAGTTACGTTTATTTTAGGGCCTGAATGGCCGAGTGGCTAGCGCTCTGTGCCATGGTTGTTTGTAGTGGTTCGGAGTCCACTTTAAACCGTAGATCCCGGTCTAACTCGATCGTAGAGCGTTGTGGAGAGAGATTACATAGGGAAAACGAACTGTTCCTATATAGTGATTAAGGGATTATAGTCTAGTTGTGTGTTGTTGCTTCGCATCCCCATATAACCCTTCGATTCGAGATACTTGTACTTAAAAACACGTCAGCAATATATGTGTTTTAAAGGAGACATTGTATTTTGCTTATTTTAAGATTTCGATTCATAATGTTTATTTGTTTGTTTTTACCTAATATGACCTAATCTACTCAATTGCTGATATCTCGGTAAAAGATGATACATCAGATGCCTGTCATTGTTTGGTCAGTTTGAGACACTATTTAAATAAGATTAGTTTGTTCCTTTTATTTGCCACATTGCAAACTTTATTTCTTCTCTTAACGGCGTTCTCTGCTTGCAAAGAATTAAAATAATTTCAGCTCTGGCATACTTAAGAAAAAAATATCTGTTTTGAATTAAAGGTTAGAAATTTTAATTAACTCGCCATAAATAGGTTAAATAAAAAGAAAGGTATATCGTGAAACTATAAAATATAACTGCAAAAAGTTACGTATTACTTTAATATAACACGAAAATAATAACTTTATTGTAACACTTTAGTTATAACACGAAAATTAAAAATTAAAATGTTATGTAAAGAACAACATAGATAACATATAACTGATGTAACAATTAACAATATAAGAAGTTTAAAATTGCAATAAACGAGGACTTCACTTTTCTCTAAAAAGGCACGTGTAAAAAGTAAAAATAAACAAATATATGAAAACCATGATAATTTCAGATTCATCATTTTTGAAAAGATATGTTCAATCGAGAATTGCCTGATTTGTTGAAAATAATAATGCATAAAGACAAGAAAAAATAGAAGCTATTTTTATCTTTAGTTTTAAGCTTGATTACTGAAATTACAAAAATAAGATGAATACAAATTTAATGAAAAAAATTCATGAAAAATATGTATTAATTTTTTTTTTATAAAATAGATATAAAATTTCATTTTATAAAACAGAGGAATATAGTAAAAGATTTGAAGACTTACTTTTGAATTAATGTTATTGTTCAAAAGAATTTAAAAAACTCTAATAACTACAACATGACGTAGATAATAAATTTTTGAATGTCACTACTATATAAAAGTTTACAAGAAACTAATTTAACTCGAGAATTGTTGGTCAATTGCTTGTCAGTTCGAATCTATATGAACCATTTGCAATGATGCAAATCTCTTTATCAGTATGAATATAGAATATTCACTTTGAAAAATATGTGTACCTCGGATTTGTTTAACGAAATTGGAAGCACTGAACATGATAACGAATAGCGTTTAAATTAGTTATATAATAAATACCTAATCGAAAAGTACAGAAAAATCTTTTGCTAAATCAAATTGATCAATTTGATACAAATCTTTTAAAAAATTTATTCAAACGATGCTATTGAAATTCATGTTTTTAATGGCTTTCAACATTTGTTATTTAAGAAATTAATACAATAATATTTGAGACAATTATCCGCTAATTTGCTCAAATTCTTATCTCCAAAAAAGTCACTCCATTTATCACGATTTTTGTGCGAGAAATGTCTGACATCATAATTATAAGTAAACAAAGGTTAATGAACAATTTTGAAGTTTTGTTATTAAATTAAGTTATTTTGTTTTTAAATTAAATTTTTATGGTCTCCTAAGATTTGTACTAACCATGGTACTACTACTACAACACCACACATCACTGTACCTAGAGCTGAGTTGCCCCTTATACAGTTTGGGAATGATGTGGGTGAAAAGTCTGACTGGCTTCTGCGACGCTCTACAGTTACACGAGACCGGAACCTACTGCTTAATGTGTATCCAGAACCACTATGAACATCCATGGTAATACTGGGACTCGAACCGGAAACCTATGGCACCGAGCTCCAGACACTCGGTTATTTAGACCCTTACTAACCATGCATCAAAGATATTAAAAGAATCATTCCTTCCTCTTTTTTCATTCTCCTCACTCCTTAAACCTAATGGCCAATTGGGCAGCACTCTGGCCTTTTGTACCACAGGCATTTCAGGTTCGATTCCTGGTGGGGGCATGGATCTTTGTTAGTAGTTCCGAATCCACGTTAAAATGTAGGTCTCAGTCTAATTAACCTAAAGTGTACAAATAATTACCGTAGAGCTACAAACCAACCAGCCAATCACTCCTGACATGAGTTAGAGCCCAACGAATGACACGACGATACGTTAGTGACATATATCCAGCTGTGCTACCTTGCATTCAGTGAAAGCAAAATGGTATTTTCCAGTAGGGCAAATCAAGACTGCACATGGCATTCTTTAGAAGGCAAACCTTGCAACATATCCAGTTGCTTCCTTGGCCTACAGTGTCTCTCTGTTTCTCACCGATTGAGCACATTCTTTGACGTGATTGGCCGTTGTTTGTTTGCTCTTCAGCTTCAAGCTGAGAACGAACTGGGGAACATGGTTGAAAGCATATGAACGTTCATTCCTCAAGACACTCTCAATAACCTCGCGCTGTTCACAATATAATTCATTAACATTTTAATATCCTCCTTTCCGGATTGCCATGTAGTTTCTCCGCTGAGTCACAATTTCCCTTCAATCGTTTTAGTCACTATTTGTTTATGTTATTATGACCTTATTATTCCTTACTTAAAAATTATAAAATATACAAAAATAATAATAATTTATACATATATAAATTTAAAAGTAATTTACAAGTTATTTTTTTTAAATAAATTATTATATATATATATTTAAAGCTTAAGAAACTTCTCTCATTCGCAAAGTAGTAGATAGAGGTTGCTATGCAACCAAGGCTCTATGTCAACCTGGCAAATCGTCGTCATCGACACTCACAACACTATATAAAGCGATAAATTAAACTAGAGTAATCAGTGCTATATAATACATCTCAAGGGCAAAATTCACTTTCAGAACACCAGAAGGGATTCAAATTCATTGTTTCTTGTAGAAGAGTAGTCAGAGATTAATATCATCCTCCCCGCCATCGGCCATTCAGAACAAAGAAAAAGTCTATGGCAAAGCTAGACACAATGTCTGTACGAACTTTAAAAATTCATGAAAAATAATGATAATCACACAAAAAATGATTTTAGTGCTTGCATTAAAAAACATTTTCAGGATGAATGATTATTTAAACAGTGAAAAACGACTGCCGTTCAATTAATTACCGATGAGAAACTATCAAGAATTCATCCTAAAGTATACAAACGAGAGTATTCGTAAAATAATTGACTACTCATTGTATTATTTATTTAATTGAATCTTCAATTTGATGTGTAGAACAAACTACAACATAAATATTATTTATAACAAGTGTAAGTCATGTTAATAAACAGAAAATAGAAATGAACATGCATTGAAAATTATTAACTACATGTTTATTGAGATAACAAATAGTTCACATGCAGTACCGAAGGTAAAGCAGATTTTGAACTTAAAAACGTATAAGCCTGCAGAGTACTACAAGTTCAATTGTCCATCAAATAACTTTTAATCTAGAAGGATTTAATCAGTGCATACATTTCAAATGGTCCTCAGTGGAAATCAACTGACACCTAGTTTGGTGACCTAGGTTGCCTACTGCAGTTTCTTGTAATGAATCTCTTTGAATCGAAAATCAGAAATTGAACTGAACGGGTTAAGAAAGGTTGCCAAGTTTTGCAAAGAAAAATTATCACAAAGAGCTCATTTGTTTTCTTATAAAGATTGCACAGAAAAGCAAGATGTATAGATCCTTATACAAGTTGCATTGCAAACAATAAAACTTGATAAAATCTAGTTTTTATCATTTTAATGTATTTTCTCTGATAGAATTACATTCCTTCAAATGATTTATAGATAATTACGTTTTAAAAAATAATTTTCTCTTAAAAAAAAGTCTGCAAACGAATTACAATTTTTAATTTTCTTTTTATTACCTATTTACTAAATTTAATTTTGATTTTTATTTTTCAATCGTTTGGCAAATATTTCGAGAGAATTAAGATTCCATTTGGGGCAACGTATGGATTAATTGTGTTCTAAAACATTATTTTGTAATAAGGATAGTTTATTTTACTAATATTCAATGGAATTTATGTGTTTTAATGGAAACATTTTTCATCGTAAAAAAAACACAAAAAAATCTAATATTTGGTAATTACCAGTTAAAATATCTTCAAGAATTTTTGAAGACATGATCTTTTGAAAGTACTAAAAGGCGTTTAAAATGCACCTCAATGCATTCAGGTGAGGCATGATTATTATGACTCATTACTAAGAATCCTAACAGCTAGTTCATTCTTCAAACAGAATCTTTTCTTAAATAATTGTGGAATCAGCATGTTTTATTCATTGCAATAAATTAATAATTTGAAAAATAAAAAAAAAAAATGGAATAGTAATTTGCTACTTAAATGAAAAAAAAAAAAACCTTACTCAGCAAGTTTCATAAAAGCTCTGTCCATTTTTTTTTCCAAATGAAAAAAAACCGAAAACTGTCAAAAATATTATTTAATCACCATCCTTTTAGCGACATCGTTTTAACGTAAATAAATATATTTGTTTTTTGTTTTTTTTTTTTTTTTTTTTTGTTTGTTTTTTTTTTGTTTTCCTTTCTTTTTTTTTTTTTTTTTTTTTTTTGTCAATTTTATTAATTTATTTTACCCGTAAACACAAACGTTTTGAAATTATAACAATGATACTTTACCTTCATACTATATAGATATATATGCATATGAATATTGTCCTTATTTGAAATGCGTCATATCAATGAAATGGAGAGATTTATGCTTGCTTTCACCGGATTCGCTTCAGACGATAAAGTATTATTATTCTCAAACTCGTGATCAAAACACAAACTTAAAAACAAATTTTAATTTGTGCCAAACGATTAGTAAAATAACTTTATAAAAAGTTTTTCTTAAAAAATTGTCTGCAAACGATTAACAATTTTTAATTTTCTTTTTATTATCTATTTACTAAATTTCATTTTCTTTTTATTTATTAATTGTTTGGTAAATATTTCCGAGAGAATTAAGATTCCATTGCGTGGCAACGTATGGATTAATTGTGTTCTAAAACTTATTTCATAATAGGATAGTTTATCTTTCTAATATTCAGTGGAATGTATGAGTTTTATTGGAAAAATTTTTATAGTTCTTTTATAGATGTGACTTTTATTTGCTTTTGAAATAATATTTGGATTTCTATTTTAAATAGTTGATAAAATAAGTACAACAAAAAATATTTCAATCTCGGAATCTCGATAAAGCTTAAAAAGTATTTTTTTTTTTTTTTCATCATGCTGAAGCAAATTTTTGGGTAACTTAGTTTGTCATTAAGGAATTGTATTTTTATAAAAGAAAGCAAAAATGGAGGCAATTGTAGCTACAGTTTCAATTCAAAAGTAAAGAAAATGTGACAAATGTGAACAAAAACGCTGAACCTGGAATTTTAATGAAGGTATGATTTTCTTGATGATTACTTTATGTAAGATACTAAAAAAATCTAACTGAAATTAGAATGGTTAATTTGATAAACATTTTTGTGTTTATATAATTTTGATTATATCAGTCGATAATTATTGTAACATTTGCAAAGATTTGAAATAATTATAATTTTAAATAATATGAATATTTAGTAGTATATAGATTAAATTTTTTAAATTTATATTAATTAAATAACTATCTGTTGCGTAAACGAATAACAAAGTACGATTTCTCGGTTGTTTTGTACAGGAAGAAATATTGCGGGTTCTGTTTAGATTGTTTAGAAAATAAATTAATAAAATAATCATTTTTATTATATATATGCTTACTTTATAAAATGCTTACATGCTTACTTTATAAAATAGATCAAACACTGGGATCAAATCAGTCATTTTGGTATAAACTTTAAAAAGCAACTAATGATAAATACTGTTACAATTCCAAAAGAACAGAGAAAAGTTATTTTTAAAACAAATGCAGATTTGTTATTTTCAAGATAAATTAAACATTGTAAGTACTATAATGAGACGATTTCTTGTTAAAAAAAAAAAAATTAATTTAAAAAAAAAAAAAAAGAAAACGCTATTTTACCCCATTTTATAAAAATATTTAATAATAAAAAGTTATATCCATTAACTGAAAAAAAGTTGTTAATTATTCAAATATAATCCATTATAGATTTATTTTTTTTTTTTTTAATTTTGTCCCTTTTTGCTGCTTCTTTTTTAAGTGTTTTACACTAATTACAAAATTTGTTTTTCACGAAAAACTTGTTGACATTTATTTTCTTGAATATTAAATCTTCTTAAATATAGACGATATGTTCAACTAATTGTTTATTATTATCGTTCATATCAAAATATAAATGAATTCTTAAAAATATAAAGTTTGATTTATTATTTCTGTTTTATGCTAATGTAATGGAGTGCAAAAATAGAAAGAGAAAGTATTTTTCAGCAATTTGAACACATTTTGTCAAAAGAAATTTACTTTTATGGAATTTGATGTCCAGAAAAGTAGAACTCTAAAAAGGAACTCGTGATAAACAGAGTTACAATTTGAAAACAGAGAAACCTTGTTCTCTAAAAACATATACAAATAAATATTCAAATTGCTCAATGAATTTTAATGAAGGTAAGATTATTCCTGGTGTTTACGTTACGTAAGATCAGAAAAAAATTTTATTAATGAAATTAAAATGTTTTAATCAATGAGGAATATTTTTATATTTTATCTAATTTTGATTATACAAATGAAATAGATCATTCAAAAATAAATTTGATTTTAATATTGGATGTGATGGCTTATTTCATGAGATCCATCAGACGAAATCAGTGCTCATGATAAAGAAGTCCAAATTGCACATTCACTTTTCAAAGCATTACCATACAAGCTCAATTTAGTAACGAGACGTCTTTCTTGTAAAAATTAGTAGTTACGATTTTAAACCTATAAAAAGTAGCATTTTATTTTTAAAAAGGAATGTTTATTCAATGTCACAGTTTGTATAAATAATTAACAACACCTCTCCTATTATTTATGTACAAAAAAAGCCAATGTTAAGTACTGATTAAGAAACTGAATATTTGCTATAAATATTTTTTTATTCATCTTTTGCTCTTTTTTTAACCATGTTTGAGCGTGATGGTGTATTAATGAGAAATGTTCATCAAAAAATATGTTCCTGCTAAAACTGCTTCGCACAATGTGGGGAACAATTTTTTTTTTTTTTTTTTTCTTAAAAATACTTCTAAAATCAGAGAACATTATGTTAGACCCAGCAAAAGAATTAAAAATTTAAATTTTATAAATTTTGATAAAATGTTTACGAGGAGAGTTGGAAAAAATGTAATTACATAAAGCGAAATAAGACTGGATTCAATCAGTAATTTTAACATTCAGAAAAATGTTCGGATGCAGTTTAAGTGGTAACGTATATATAATTTAACGTAACTTTTACTAATAATTTGAATATCGATATATTTATGAAAGACATTTGAATATTTTTAAATCTAATAACCGGCATTTGTTTTCGAGTCTGAAAAAAAAAATATTACTGATTATTCAAGAAAAACTTTTTCTAGAATAATTTCATAAAAATTAGAGTGTTTGAGAAATTTGGATTTCAAAATCCATAAATTTAAATTATTAAGAAAAATAAATTATGTTATTACTTACTGATTTAAAATTCATCAAAAGAATTGAATGTCATATTTTTTAATTCGGTTCCTTATTAATTTTTCTTTCCTTCCTACAAGTTTCGCCGATTTTTAAATGTTTAAGAAAACTGAAGAATTTAATTTCTACTAATTTAATGAAATCTATTCTTTAGCACTAAATCCTTATTTGATATATTTGAAGGTTTATTTGACTAATTTTTTATAGCTAAAGTAAAAATAATTCTTTAATATCTTATTTTTTTTTTTTTCTGTTGTAGTTAGTTTGGTAAATAAAGAGTCTACTACAATAGAATGGAAGAAACCGAATAATTTACAAAGCTAAAAGCTCAAAGTATAAATTGTATCATCAGTATTTCTAATTAGAGCAGTACATAAAAGTTCGATGAGAACACAGCATTTTTGAAATCCATAAAAAAGTCTGCAATCTTGATATTGGAAAGAAAAAGAAAATCACTCGAATATCTCAACTAAGTGAATTAAGTTAAGTTGTGCTCATTAAGACGCCACTGGAAATAATCACATCCAACCTGCATATTAAAAAAAAAAAAAAAAAAAAACAGCCCACTAGGTTCAGGCTTCATTTTGTCTTTAGATTTTGTGATTTGATTCATAACCTGAATGTATAATTATCCCAAAAATACAATTTCATCTGCCACAACAACAGCAATGTATTCAATACCAATTGCTTTCTTTTTTAACGTTTATTACTTTTGCAAGAAGACGTACTATGAGAATTTGGACGAATAGCAGTTTGTGACAGATTTTAATAGAGGTTTAAAATATGATGAGAAGTTTTTAACTTAGATTTCTCCAACTCTACTAGAAATATGAAACATTTAATAAATATAAGCAAACCCAAGTAGAAAATATGACTTAAAAAAAAAGTAGAAATTAGAATGAATCACATACTTCATGCGAAAAGTTGTAAAAATGTAACTATGTTCTATGTGTATTTCTCCTCAAAATTGGACTGCCAAACTCATGATAATTCAACCTTAGAACATGAACTCAAAAGACTTCATCTTTAGAAAAGTATTCCACAGCAGTCAAGGTCAAGTTCTTCGTCACCTATGGGAAAGATGTCCACGACACTGTTAATTCATAAGAAATGCGTCCTTCTACGTCCATTGCATCTAAAGGTTATGAGAAATATCATTCATTTTTACAAACGAGGTCGTGATGTGTAGAAGGACAATAATCTTTCAACAATTTTTTTCACGAACGCCAAGTGACACGAGCGGCTAACACTGAGTGTGAAGATAAAAAATTAAAATTTGATAAACGAGAGATTATCATGAAGATGTCAAAAGATTTAGAATTATAAGGATTATATTCAGTAATGCAAAAAATCTCATATTTATTTTTATTTTTTAAAGTTTTGTTGCTATGCTATAGAAAATAATATTTGTTCATAAAAATAATTAATAATTTTAAATAATAATAATTAATAATTAACAACTAATTCTTCAAACTGCTGAACTGCGCATATTTTGCTGAACAACTACGCAACTGCTGAACTGTGCACTGATACATTTATATGGGGCCTGAATGGTCGAGTGGAGCGCTCTGGCACTCAATGCTTCGGGTTCGAATCCCGGCGGTGCTATGGATATTTGTAGTGGTTCGGAATCCACTTTAAACTGTAGGTCCCGGTCTGTTAAGCCCTCGTGCGCAGAAGATGATCGTAGAGCGCCAAACCAAACCATACATTTATATTCCTCAAAGGCTTCAACAAACCTGGATCCCTGAAAGTTTTCTTATGTAGATCACCCACCAAATCTTCATGCATAATATGGTATATTAGCTATTTGGGGCCTGAATGGCCGAGTGGTTAGAGCTTTGACCCTCGGTACCATAGGTTTCGGGTTCGAATCTCGGCGGTGCCATGGATGTTTGTAGTGGTTCCGGATCCACTTTAAACCGCAGAACCCGGTCTAACAGGATTGTAGAGCGTTACGAGGGTATTGTTACTCCGCGTCCATAGCTTATCTTCAAACTACACACTCACCTCCTGGGTAGTACTAAGTGAATAAAGTCGGTGCAGCGTTTGCCTTAAGGCATCCAAGACAACTGTCTAAGTGTTTATCACTTGCATTAGAACAAAAATATAAGCTATTTCCATGCTGTGGGAAACCCAAGCTTTTACTGTTTATCTTTCCTAACAAGACGCTCTCACCGTTCAGAAGTGGTCTCCCGACGAACGCAGTATTATGAGCGCAGGTGGCACAGTTCCAATACCTCCGCCACCTCGGTGGTTGACTGGGGAGCCTCGACGGTACTGCAAGTAGGCTACGGATGACCCGGATCCATGCACTTGGTGGCTGAAGGTGGCAGCTTTGTTCTAAGATAAACAATTAAAAGAAGGGGCTCTTTCACGGTGCAAAACAAATAGAAAATATGTAAGATTTTATAAACTTGAAACATAGATTAGGAAATGTGGTTAGCTTCAAGAAGGCATTAACGACATCCGGGAAAAAATAACATAAATTATGACAAGAGCATAGAGATTGGAATTGTCGACATAGAAATAATTTGAAAGTCTTTAAGTTGATTAAAATAAAAAATAAAATATAATCATAAGTACTACTTCTATTTTAAATGATAATTTAAAATGATTATTTTTATTTTTAAATTTGTGGATATTATTATTATATACATCTGTTGTACTGTTATGCATAATTAATTGTCAAGGTATTTTTTTTTTCTATTTACTATGCATCACATCATTTCACAAGTTCCTTTCAAACTTTTACATAGCAACTAATATGTGATCTTACATCTGAAAGTCAATTGAAATGGGATATTAAGTGAATGATTCTCTTTTTATTTCTTTTTAGTCATATTTATTTTATTGTCTTGTTGTGTTTTATTAAATTTTTTTAACTATTATTGTTTTATCTTAAAATGTTTCGTATGAAATCTCTTATTTGTAATAAATTTTTAAAAAATCATCACCAATAGAAAAAAAAAACTCAATTTAGACATTCAACTTCAAGTTAATTACGATTATTTACTAATATCAGGTGATAGAGTGAAAATATTATATTTAATCTTGGAAGATTAAAAAAAAAAAAAAAAAAACCTTTTTATGAACTGGAGCAAGATCGATTTATTTATTAAATTTAAAAAACTTGCAAATCAAATCAGGAAAAGGACTAAAACACAATTTACAAAACTCTAAAAATGAAATGAATAATTAGGTCAAAATTTTAACAAATATATAAATGAAAAATGCGAAAAATAAGAGTGCAAAATATAAATATTTTTTCTGACTCTTAAAATCTGTTCCATTTAAGGAAATCAATGAACTACTTAATCTCCAACCACCTTCATTGCTGCAATGTAAATGTATTCCTTGACATGCTTGCTGCATTTAAAACAACTAATTCTTCAAGCTGCTGAACTAAGCATATGACGCTTGTACATTTATATTCCTCAAAGATTTCAACAAACTTGGATTCCTGAAAGTTTCCTCATGTAGATCGCCCATCAAATTTGCATGCATGTTATATTAGGTCTTTTAGATGCTGTGGGAAACCCCAAATTTTTTTATTGTTTATCTTTCGTAACAAAGACGCTCTCACTGTTCAGAAGTGGTCTCCCGACGAACGCAGTATTATGAGCGCAGATGGCACAGTTCCAATACCTCCGCCACCTCGGTGGTTGACTGGGGTGCCTCGACGGTACTGCAAGTAGGCTACGGATGACCCGGATCCATGCACTTGGTGGCTGAAGGAGACGGCCTTGTTCTAAGATAAACAATTAAAATAAGGGTTCTTCCACGGTGAAAAACAAATAGAAAATATGTAAGATTTTATAGACTTGAAACATAGATTAGGAAATGTAGTTAGCTTCAAGAAGACGTTGACGACATCCCGAAAAAAGAACATAAGTCATGACATGAGCAGAGAGACTGGAATTGTCAACGACGTTGGCTTAATGCTAAAACATAAAACAAAAAGCGAATTAAGAAACTACTGTTTTTAATACACACGAATATCTACTGCAAAGTAAGATGGAAAACAAAGAAAAGAAACATTGCGAAATCTAGAGATTTTCTTGCGACTGGAAAAACTGCAGAATACAAAACAAAAAGAGAGAAAAAAAAAACTAAAGTGGGATAGGGTGGGAAAAATCTTGAACAAAACAAAACATTAGTTTGAATTCTAAAAAAGAACAAATTTTTACAAAAAGCCATCACAAAAATAAATAGTTTTTTTCTAAATTAAAGAAATGAACAAAAATTCATCTTATGCTATAAAATTTTATATCAATTGATTTCCTGAAATAAAAAAGACTTTGAAACGAAAATTTCATACGATATTTTATATGGTCGTATCTATTATTATTCAACTCAATAATTAGAAGTAATAAAATTATAAAAAATATGAAAAGAGAGCTAGAAACATTTTGAGTACAATAAAATTCAAATGCAAATTGTATAAATTATAAGATTTAGAATTAAATATTATTAAGTTAGTTATTAAATGTTATTATTATTAAATTTATTTATTAAATAATAAATAACTGTCATGTTTTACATGCTTAACAAAATTGTAATTTACAATGGCTGTAAAATAAATTTATTGAACTTTGAGTGTGTTTCTCGTTTAAAATTCGTTTTGTCATTCTTTTCAAGACTAAAAAATATATATGTTCAAAGATAACGATCATTTCCTTCAATTTTCTTTTCAATGACTTGTATATTGACAAAGCTTAAGGGAAAACTATAATTTAATTTTAATCACAA
The DNA here is from genome assembly GCA_021605095.1 of Caerostris extrusa. Lineage (NCBI taxonomy): Eukaryota > Metazoa > Arthropoda > Arachnida > Araneae > Araneidae > Caerostris > Caerostris extrusa. Next base: position 104,568 of record BPLR01006536.1, read on the forward strand.
ATTACTTGTATTTTAAATTATCTATCTTAATTCTGAGGTTAAATAATTTAAATAAGGCTTAGGTTTGCGTTTAGATTTATGACTTTTACATAATAACAATAATTTTTGTTTTGTTTGTACCTGTTTCCCTGCACAAGAGGAACTTGCTACTCTAAACACAGTGTAATTTGCATTGAAATTCCCATGGCCCATGGTTAGCACTTAGTGACTAAAACCATTGAAAGGTCTTTCTAGCTTATGAATTTATCTTGAAGATAGAATCTTTTTTTAAAAAAAATTTGATAGTTGGTTGATTCGTTTAGCAACAACACTGTTTTTATTCGAAGATGGCCAATTTTAGACTGCGATCAAGTCAACTTGTTTTTAAAAAAATCTTCTGTTTCTTAACAAAACACTTTATGACAACACATTTCAACAAAACTTGTTTAAATAAAATATACTATTAAATTAAATTTCATTTCAGCTAATTTCAAATAAAATGGTTAATAATAATCCTATACTGAGTCTTACATTAATCTAGAATACATTCTTGTTTATTTAATTAAAAATTGGCATACTTTTATCTGTCATGTTTTCAAAAACCCATTCAATTTTCAATTTTAATTGAAAAGTAAAATAACCGAACTTAGTTTTCAACACAATATATATATAGATTAGTATTCAGACTAATGTGATTCAATAGAATGTGAATCAAATATGAAAGTCATAAAACTGATAGTTGAAAATAAGCCTTTTATAAGAGATTATAAATAGATTTTTTTGACCCAAAAAAAAAATATATGATTTATTGTTGTATTAACTATTTTTGCGTTACTTTTAAATACCTTTTAACACAAGATACTCCATTCAGGTTAATAAAAAATTATAAAATAAATTTGATTTTGAAAACGCTCTTTCCATAAAAAAAAAAAATTCTAAGAAATACTTTGCTATAATACATAAAAATTAAATTTTTATTTCAGAAAAATCAATTGAGATATAATATTATATTCTGGAAAATTTTTAATTTATTTTTTTATTGAATTTGTAACAGCAAGAAGATGCTAAAATGTTAAACAGAAAGAAAACGTTATTTTGAAGGGAAATTTAAATTGTACATGGATACATGTGATATTCCTGATATGAAATTAATAACATTTTTCAGTATTAGAAACAAACATTAAAATAGATATCACAGAAAGGCTCATGTCTTAAAAAAGAACATATATAGGCAATAAGGTTTCTTAAAAATGAATAACTAAATTAAATCCAGCAAAAGTACTCTTTCCTAAATGATGACATCCGAGTTTATATTTATTGACTTAAATTTAATTCAAAAGAAAGTCAAAGTTGATAGAAAAATGTCTTTAACACTCTGTGTTTTAAATTATTTTGAAAAAAATATTTTGTACAATTATTTGATAAAATATCTTCTTCATTATATAAAGCCATACTGTTATTTTTTTTTAATCACGTTTGAAGTTCAACATTTTTATAACACCTTTTTCAAAAAACAAATATATAGATTTGTATATATAAATATATATATATATGTATATATATATATGTGTGGTATTATTTGAAATAAATATTATTACAATACAACAGAAATTATCTTCTCAAAAAATGTTACGTAACTAATTTCAGCATATAAGATAAGAGTTTAATAACATTTTTAAATCTAAGTATTATGAAAGCTATAACAGAAGAATACTAAATAGAACAATTATCAAAAATCTCAATGTTTGAAAAATAATTCTTACTATTTATTTGATCTGGTCCAGGAAATCAACAGATGTAACCCATGAGATCTCCGATAGCACAGTACCAGAATGAGATCGTGGTATAAAGTTGTAAGACTGAGAAGATGAGTGGGAAAACAATTTTTATGTTGTAAAAAGTCTGGCAGTGCAGAAATAAATAAAACAGCCCATAAGACTGAAATTTGCTCATGCAGTCTATTTGGTACTTTCATACTGTAATTTGAGCACTGCTTTGGGAAGGCTTTTACTGCACAGAATGATTGCATGATTTTAAAAAAAAAAAAAAATGGCATTAGTCACTGTCAGAAAAGATGAAAGGAAGAAATTTGAACAAGTTTAAGAAAGAGATCCAGTTTTAAGTTGTAACAGTTCAATGCAATTCCATTTTTAAACCTTAAAAGGTATCATGTAAAAAACCATGTTATATAAATTATTAATCCAATATTATTAAAAAAGCGAATAATTGGTAACACTGATTTTACCTGTAATTATTTATGGCGTCAGCAGGGATAGTCAGTAGTCAGTCCCGATCTGCCCTATCATCCACTCCTAACCCAGTTTCTCAGCGCATAAATTGTATGTAAAAAAGTTTTATCGACGAAAGAAGACAGGCCTCCCAGACCTCAAGTCTTCTTTCACAAGTGCAACTCTCTGTATCCAAGTAGCAGGTGGCAAATAGAATCATGTCCTATTCAGTAGATTATGTACAGAATCTCCAACAGGCTCATGGAACAATTAGTCATAATCAAAGCCAGCATCATCTTTACCTGACACTTAACAACCACCTTGAAATTAAAATATCTCTTGAATAGATAAAACAATAAAGTTGCTTGGGTAAGATTATATAGTTGATGGCAGAGAAACAGGAAGATTGTATCTTTTGTCAATGGTTGGCTGCGACAGGAGACATTTAATTCATCCTCAAGCATTAAAAAGATTTCATAAGACATTAAAAAAGAGCACCCATAAGACATTAAAAAGATTTTTGAATAAAATGGTTCACCCCATAAAAAAAAAGTGTTTCTTTACGGTGTGGCATGTCCTTACTGCTAAAAAAAATGTCTCGGGCATTGGGATATCAGATTCCCTCCCATTTTCTTTTTTTTTAATATATATTTGTGCAGACCAAAATTGGCGAGAAGCATTTAAAAATGCAAGCATCCCACTTTTTTTAAAATATTTTTTTTTTTGAAGTTTATTTCTAGTTTGAGTGGAATTTAAAGCCCCAAGCATTGGAATCTTGATCATTCATTGAAATATTCATCATTTGTCTCCTATTGATATATGGAAAGCATTCAAGAAGGCACAGAATTTAATATTTTGCCTACATCAAACGATCGACTTCAGGAAGGAACGGTTAGCCCAAATTCCTTCAACAAATCCCCATTACGTTTGTAATTATCTGGATTCTTATGTTATATATATATATATTTCCCGCAATTAAATTTAGTAAAATGTATAGTGGGAGAAAAAATTATATACAATGCAATACACAAAATATAAAATTTTATAAACATAACAAGTTAATTTTATAAGAATAAAAAAAAAGTTTTGTAACTTTAATTATAGAATTTTTTTTTTTTTTTTTTTTTTTTTCAAATTTAATGAAAATAATCAATATTTTAAATTTGAAGCTTAATTAAAATCAATCAAATTTGAAAAATCTGTGAAAAAGTAATTTGGGCATAATATATATATGTTACAAGCGAGATATGTATAAAGGTATTTCAAAAGTTAAAAAATAAACTTGCAGCTCCATTTCTTGAGCTATCATTTATTTTCCCAAAAAATCTAGACCTGCAAGTGAAAAATAAGAGAAGTTTCACCAAGGCATAAAGAACAGGAACTAAGATATCTGATCCAGAGGAATACAAGCATGACATTAAACTATTACTGGATGCTCCATAAAGATCAATGACAATCAATGCACTTTAACAAAGCTTTGATGTGAAGCAGAAACATTTAAAAGATGTTTGACTTTGTGATAGCTATTATAAAAATAACAAATTAATACAATGTAAAACACAGGTAATTGTTAGATTTTATAAAGAAAAAAATTTTTTCCCCTTTTAACTACATCTTCTATGTGCTTTTCATGGATATTCATCCTTCCTTTAAGGTAAAACCTTACTTAATAGAGGAAGAAGCTTGGAATCTCTTAAGTCAGTGTATCAAAAACATTAGGAATTCATAAAAATTATATGCGACCTGATGGCCGATTCGCTAGAGTTCTGGCTGTTGGTACCACAGGCTTCAGGTTCGAAACCTGGTGGTGGCATGGATTTCTGTTAAGTGGTTCAGAATCCAGGTTAAACTGTAGATCCCGGTCTAATTAGCCCAAAATGATCGTAGAGTGACAAACCAAACCATAAAAATATACAGAAAAAATATTTCATTTTTATTTCGTAAATCTGTATAATAGTTAAAGGAATATTAAAAAAGGTAACTAAAGTTTCTTAGGGTTACAAAAACTTCAAAAAAAATTGCTAAGATATAAATTAATCTCCACATCATTTAACTAGAAAAATTATAATCAGATTGCAATTTTTAGAAAAGTTAAAAAAATTGTATTTAAGATGATTATTATTTTCAATGAATAATCGATTTCTTTTTCCTTTTATTTATTTTATAAGACATTATATTGTTCTTCATAAGAATAACAAAAGGGTAAATAATTTGGCCATTAATACTATAACAATCAAGTATACAAAACAAAATGGCAGATCTAACTTGTGTTTTAAAACAAACAATGTGCAAAAATCCAAGCGCTGATCTATAAAATATATACTATAATATAAAATGTGCATCATATGTAGTGCCGATAATATCCATTATTTTTCATGGGTTTTTTTAAGTAAATTGAACAAAAATTTCTTCACAAGCTAGAGGCCCAGGAAAAAAATCATAATTTTTTTCTAAGCAATGAAATGAATTCCTATGACATACATTTAAAGATTTGTACTCCCTTTTCTTAGTTAATTTTTGAATGGTCCTTTTTCACATTTTGAATAAACTATATAGTACACAATCACTTGAAAAAATAAATAGTGGTATTTAAACATTTTTTTATTAAAAAAAACATGCATACATAAATACATATATACAATAAAAACACTACATGTGCATTTAAAAAATATTTGAATTAAAATTTTCATCGTCTAATCATACCCATCGCTTTTTTTGCCTTGTGCATTAAAGGAGCATCAGCTGAAAATATAATAAAGGAAAAATTAGCATATGGTGATTTGAATAATCTCTTTTTATATTTAAGAAATAAAATATGAGACATGACCATAAGATGACTAAGAAAAATTCATCAAATAATATAATAAAGAAACACATTTGTGTGTGTGTTGCGTGTAATGGATATCTTACATCCAAAAATTGAAATAAAATATTTAAAAAAAAAATTACAAATACATGATACAGATTTTACCAAATCTCCACAAGAATTTTAAAATAAATAAATAAATAGCCAAAAAATTTATTTAAAAAATATAAGAAATTATCAATTCTTAGAAAAGCTTTCTTTTAATTTTTTCTTTTACATTTAAGAAATTTCATTAGTTTCATATATAGTATACAATTAAATGGAATTGTTGTTAGGGAAGGAAATTGTTAGGTTTTATTTAGGGGGAAAAAACTTATAGAATTTCCTTCAAAATGATATCAACACTCATTATATTTAATCTAAAATAATGAAATATTTCCTATATTAATTCATTCTTTTAATGTTTTTCAATAAATTTTTTTTTTTTTATCATAACTGTCAGAAACATTAAATTAGCAATTTAGTAATTTGGTTATAATAATATGTTTGATTTTTTCATGATGTTAATAAAACTTTATTATGTATTATTTTAATTAACACAATCATTTCTTAAACTAATAACTACCTTGTTATATTTAATAAAATAATACACAAAAATAAGCATTTTTATAAAGTTTTCGTCTAGAAATTTCAATAAGTATTTTTTTTCCTATGGCGAGGCAGAGGACATATCGACCATGAGCCCAAAAAATACAGCCTTGTTGTAAAAGTTGTCTGGAGAACAGTTCATAAAAGAGCGCAGGGCAGCTTGTCAAATGTTTAACATTTATAAAAGTGCCTGAAGAACAAGACACAGTCAGGAATATTGGCCTCACCGATAAGACAAAAGTGTCCTTGTCAAAAGTCTAAAATTTGCAGTAGAAAACGAGAGAGGAAGGTCCATGTTGAGGGGGAAATGCAATAATGAACTACAGACCTTGCCCATCACAACGTCAGCATGGTCATTTCGGAGGGACATTTGTAATCTATTTTTTTATTACATCACAGATTTGCTGGTAGGACGGAGTCAAATGTGGCTGTTGCAAATTGCATCAGTTCTTTTGCAAGAACGTCAGCTTTTTCATTTCTTTTTTGCAGTGCCAAGGAATCCACTAAAAATACAATTTTCCAGCCGGTAGAAATTTCTTGATTAAAAGCATCTTAACTCAATAAGAAATATGAAAATATATGCTTTGAGTTCAGTTTAATTTGATTTTTAAAAAATTAAACAAAATTTATTTAAAATCAACTAAAGTCTATTTTGCTGATTACTTCTGAAACTAAAAACTATTAGAAATCTATTATTGCTTCTGATGAATAAAAGGCACTTTATCTTTTCTTTTCCTTTGAACATAGTAAAATATTTTCTAGTAGCTGAAAATTGTAAGAATTTTGAAAAGTCATAAATAATTGTATCTATATTAAATTATTTAAAATTTCTGAAATATTCTCCATTAGGGATATTTTTTTTTTTCCAAATTATCAAATTAATTTCAAGAATACATTTGGTTTTAATTTTGAAACAAATGCATCAATACACTTCGCTTTTCCTAATAGGTTCATCCTAATTTTTTCCCCCAAACTTTAGCCAATTTAGTGGTTCTAATCAAAGAAATTAACTAACAGCAAAAGATTACTTCACATATGAAACAACTCACCTTCTTTATCCATATAATTGTCTGGTATAATTAAAAGGAAAAATACAATTTTATTTTTAACAAATATATTTAATTACCATAAAAGTACATGGTAATGTTATTAATAGATTTTAATTAGCTGATGAACTAGTTAAGCCAATGTAAAATGTTTACCAAGAAATTTAATTTTTATCTTTTCTATTTATTTCATAAATGGAATGTTTTAATTTTATTCATGAATATATTGTATACAATCTGCCGCTATAAAAAAAAATATTTTGTAAAGAGTACAAAATTTATCATCAATACTGTGGAAAGAAGAAAAACTCTATTTAAAGCACTCATTGTTAGAAGAAATACAGCAACCTCACATAACAGCATTCCTACAACATGATTTTACAACACAATTTGAACATTTGAAAAAAATCTTAGGATCCTATTCTAAAAAATTTGTAAATTAAAAAATTCCATAAATGAGAGTAAGTACAAGTTTTTAAATTAATTAAAATTTTAAATCTATTTTATCCATAAAATATTCAATTTAAAGACTTTCACTGCTTCCTCTCTTGCTATGTACAAATACTAAAAAAATTGAGAATGCATAATTCTTAACCATTTTTAACACAATGGTTCTTTTATTACAATAAGCCTTGTTACCATACGCTTTATATCTTTTTTATGATACTTTTAGAAGATCATACAACTTAAATAAAGTTGTTGTACAGCACTTTATTTCTTCTCCTGACAATAACTATATAAAAAGAGGCAATCACATTTCCTTTTTGTGAAATAATTTAAAACTCTACAGAAGATAAGATTACAGAAGATAAACTAATAGAACTATAAATTCGGATCATATTAATAAGATGAATGGTGATTAAAAATAACATTAAAGAATATTCATCTATATAATGCTGTTTAAATTTATTTCATTCTTATTTGGTTTTTTTAACCTTAACCTATAATTATATTTAAGTTAATTATTATTATTAAATATACAACTAATTTGAAACCTAACAATCATGTTACAGAGACACTTAAAATAAAAATAAAAAAAATAAAAAGAAGATAAATGAAGAAATAATGAAAAAAAAAAAAAAAGATAAATGAAGAAAAAACATAAAACAAAATGCCTATAGAGGATAAAGTACATATTCATGGCATGATTGTTTAGAATAATTCCACTTATTGAAAATTAATAAAGAAAATCCAAACAGCACAAATATTGTTTCATATATACCTTAATAATAACTAATTATTTTCAACTATAATAAAGCAGCTTTCAATTAATAATAAAACAAAAGGTAAATAAAAAGAGGTTTTTCATTTTAAATCAACTTATTTAGGAAATAAGATATTTTGACATTAAATAATATGTAATGATAAAAAAATTATGCAATCAATAAAATGAAAGTATTAAAATTTTTTTGAGATCTAATTAAGTAAAAATTTATTTAAGAATAATAAAAAAAAACAATACTTTTAACACACAAATAGCAAATATATATTAGTTCACAAATTTGAAATATTAAAATCCAAAAACTAAAAAGGTATAAAAATATAAATTTATTATAATAAATTATAATTATGAAACTTTCACTTATTTATTTGTTTACCCAATTGTGTTCATTAAATCAAATGCTGCAATGAATGACAGTTCTATATAAAAATAATTTCACTTCACCTTTAAAAACGGTATTAAGATTATTTTAAATAAAGGTCTTATCTCTCGTAGTTTTAGTGTCTCGATTTTGTAAATTCCAATGTTAAACGGCTACCTAGTTAATTCCACAAGATCTTCATTTTAATACATATTTCACATTAATTTTGTACAGAGGCCATGACTCAAAATTCCTGCATCACTTTAAACAAGAATAATGTAAGAGCTTTCTTTGATTTGACTCTAAATTGTTTGACAAGAATATTGAATACTTGGGAGGAGGTTAAAGAGATTCAACAGAGATATTTTTATAATAAAAGTATTTTGATTTTTAGAAGATATTAATATTTGAATATTCAACTTTGTGAAAAGAATAGCAATGAAAGTGTTTGGATTCTGCTGCATTAATTAATATTTAAAAAATAACAATTAATTGCTATTATACAAATTTGACATTTTATAGATTTATCTTTCACGTATAAAATTTTTTAGATTTGCAATGAAGCAGAAAAATTGATAATTTTTTTATTTAAAAGTAAGCTAATGTACCTAAAAAAAACTACAATAAAATTGGTTTATAAATATTTTTAAATAATTATATAAATGTTGCCAAAAAATAATTACATTTTTAGAAGCTTTTGCTGATCTATAATCTTTAGATGTTGAAGGTTTTGAAAAAGCAGGAATAGGAACTTGGCCAACAACGGGCTTGACTAGTATTTCACATGCTTTTAAACGTTTGGAAGGAGCTGCATCTACTGTGGTGAGTTTCGTATGGCGGTCTGAAATAAAAATGAATATATAAAAAAGAGTAATGAATACTATTTAAATTATTGTGAAAATAGTTTCATATTGCCATTTAAAACTAAGTTAAAAAAATTTTAATACAATTAAGGATTCAGTTAAACATATCAAGTAGTAACATAAAAAGAACTTTACTATCTATTTTTACTATTACAAATTAGCAAATATTTTCAGAAAAGGATCGAATAATCAATAATAATTTGGGAACAAAGTTTGCAATATATTTTTCTTCATTGTTTAAATATGGATACCCTCTAAGAAACATAAAAATGAATATCCTGGGAATGTATACATAAAGTAAAATAATTTATTTAGATGTAATGATTTGATGGTTGATTATTATATACAACTTGCTCAGAGAAGGTTATCCACAATAAAATGTCTACTGAGGTTTTGAATAGAAAACCTTGTTTAAATGTATGGCTTCATAAGCCCATTTGAAGGTTTTTAGATAATTCTTCTTAGCACATGCTGTACTTTACAACATACTTGAACATTTTGAGATACTTTTGTGGATCATTAATACTTTCAAATGGAAATCTTGATGTTTTAATTTCCCAGTTGAATGGAGCACCCGGCCATTATTTCCAGAAGAGATCGAGAGCATATTTTTGAATACTTTCCTGTTCAATGGCTTAAACAAACTGTCTTCATGGTTGGTATGTTAAACCAGACCTATTTTTTTTTCAAAGGATTACGTTACTAGAATAATAAGTGTTGAAAAATTCTGAATAAAGCAAAATTTAGTGATGTAGACATAGATGGTTGTAACATGGGGACTGCATGATAAGCATACTAATTTCGAAATACAACACTTTTTTTTTTTCTTTTTCATTTCTCATATTGATCTTTCTCAATCTCCATTCAACTTTGAAATAGATAGTAATGTTATACCACATATTTTTGTTTAAATATTATAACCATAAAGTATTTTTTCAATTAATAAACATTATTATATTATCAAATTTCATCATATGTGATTGTATGGATTTATCTCTGATGCTAATATGAAAAATTTAAAAAGCTCTATTTCTTGAAATATGCAATATTAATTTCCTATACTTTTTCTTTCAATGAATGTAAAAAAAAAAATCTTTATTTTTTATTATTATTATTATTATTTATTGTGTTTTTAAAAAGCTAACACTTGTATTTAATATTTCTAAGAGGTATTTTGAAAGGTTTCATAAGGATAAAAAAAAAAGTAAAATACACATTAGTTAAAAAAACACAATAGTTTAATTCATTAGATCAACACATTTTAATGATTTTAAATAATAAATAAGAAAAAATAAATATTACCATTTTGTTTTCCTTTGGTTGTATTTGCAGAAATCTGAGCAGTGATATTGCTCAATTTTTTTTCTGCTTCATTGCGGCATCGATAAAAGTTAATTAGGAAAAGAAAAAATTGAAATATCTAATTTTGATAGACTAAAAAGAAGTATTTACCTCATTTCATTACTTTAATGCACAACATATAGGCAAGAAATTATAATATTATAATTATATTAGGTAATATATTCTAATAATTCCTGAAAATATATTTATCATTACAAACAATCCCTTTACAATCAAATGTATACTTACATAAAATAATCACGCCATTCTTCCCCTTCCACAGGTGTTTTGGCATGGTATAAAGACCAACATAGATGCTCCCAAGCAGGTGCTGAACATTCTCGTATGAGCTAAAATACATTGTAATTATTTTTTCATAAATTTGTTAGCTTAACCAGTAATGTCCCATTAGCACTACATTGAACCCTATGTGAAATCTCATGTTATTTTCCAAATTAATTTCATAACAGTATAGCACAGTTTAAAAAAACATTTCACTTATTAATAGTATTGTGTAATTGACTAAATATTTTTACTTAAATGACACCCCAAACTGTTTTCAAAAACTAAGAACAAAACAAATACTCTTTGACAACTCTCTTGAAAGAAATTCTGAATCGTTCTATAAATGTGGCGATGTATTAAGATAACTAATGCTCATTATGTCTTAGAAAATAATTAATTATAGTCTCCCAATTCAATTTCTCATTCAGAAAAAATATTAAGAGTAGTTTTCCCAGTCGTTACCAAACGATTTCTAATCCATTTAAAATATATTCAGGATAAATTTTTTTTTAAAAATTAATATTATATAAATATTTATATATACATGTTATGGGGTTTTCCAGCAATAAAATATATAAATTCTAAAAATAAAATAAAATATAATTCCCAAAAATATAATTTTTGTAAGCATGGTGAAATTAAATAAACTGTTATAAAAAGAAAAAATATAGAAAGCATTTGGATTGAAAGCAAATAACGAAATATTAAGTTTTTTAAAAATAAAGTGATATCATATACATAATTATAATTTTGAAAAGATTGTAAATACTCTCAATACATAGTTTATGCCAAACAAATTAAGAAGATACTAATTTATTGCCTTGGAAATCCATAGCGAATCCATTATTAATATCATGGTTACTGTATTTAACAAAAGTTACAAGAAAAAGTATCAAAAAAATTTTATTTTAATTTTGTAATTTCTTATGAAAATTTAAAATATAAAACTTACAGGATTTAAATCTTCTGCTTTTTTCAGCCTGGATGCACTCAAAGAACTCAATAAAGGTTTAAGATTTTCATAAGTTGGAATATAATTTAAAAATCTCACACTAAAAAGTATGACAAAAAATTATTAAAAAAGTCTGAATATATTAAGTATTTTAAATTTAAATTTTATTATTTTAAATTATATTAAAATTTTAAATCTTAATAAAGCAATCACAGCTAGAAATAATTTTAAAATTTCACAAAACTGATTAAAATTTTCAAAACTGATCAAAAATTAAAACAGTTATCAATATAATTTGACAGGAATTTAGATAGGTATAAAAAAAACTTTATATATTAAATTTTTAATTATACTCTGACACGACAAAATCTATCAAAATAAATTTTGACAGATTTTGTGTAAAAATAGTAAATTAAAAGAGAAAAACAAAAAAAAATCATTGAAACATTTTAATGTATTAACACTAAAAAAAATTACAATGAGATTTTTATTAACCATTCCTGAGATAAATAATTTAATTCTACATACAGTAGATAACAGTAAACTGATAGACAAAAGTAATTTGCTTTTTTTAAATACTAACAAATATTTATCACAAAAAAAGTATGGGATGGGTGGGTAAAACTTTTATTAAAACTCTACTAAAATTTAAAATTTTTTACTGAATATTTAAATTTAAAAATAAACATTAAGAAAAAAAAAAAGAATACTTTACATTCTAAATCTTTATGAATTTTTTTAAGGCAGGAGTCTGTTAATGTGGGGATATCTGATCCTGAAAGATAAAGAAATTTTATTAACACATAAAAAATCAATTTAAAATATTAAATATACATTACTTTCAGTTTCATGCTAGTTTTTGGTTAAATAAAAGATGTTATATAACTTACAACATTTTCACTTTTTAATAATTATACTTATTTTTAATTATACAATTATACATAATTTATTTGCCACACTCAAAGATATTTTACAAATAAGGAAGACTTTAAAATTATAAAGAAAACGGTACTTACGTATTAACGCCACCGCAGCAGAAGTTGCGCTAATGCGCCAATAAAAGAACTGTCAATGCGCCAAAATAGAGACTGTTTTGAATCTATGTTAAACTCTATATCGGCCCATTTTCTACCAAAATCCGATTGACTACTTTGTTTTTTAAATAAAGTCGTTTTTAAATAAAGTCCTTTGAATTTTGAAAGGTTTTGATTTTAAATAAAGTGTTTTATATATTTTATGATTTGTCACAAAAATTTTAAGTGTAGATTGGCGCCATTTAAAAAACCGCCAAATCTGTAGCTGTGGTGGCGTTAATACGCAAGTACCAAGAAAACTATTAATATAAAATTTATGGGAAAACACACAAAAATCACTATTATAAGGATAACACTTTTCCTTATAATTAATATAAAAAAATGAGAACAGTAATAATAGAAACTGATCAGGATTTGGGGATTTTATAAAACTAGCCAAAGCAAATATTACTCTTTAAAAACTATCACACCCTCAGTGCTTCAGTTTATCACTGCAACATAGGAAATAATAGGATACTTATTTCAGAAAGATCTTAGCACAAGAATAATTACTGTCGGAGACAGGATAAACTCAACATCAAGAGTCTTTGAAAAGATACACCACTTTTTTTTCTTCATCAAAAATAATCACACTTTATTATTTGAAGAGTAAATTTTGAAATTTGTCCTCATCTAAAAGGGACTTATGATATTTTGTTCCTCTATTTTTTATCTGTTGAAAGTTTAACACTGGCATTTACCTTCATGCTTTTCTGATAATTTAATTAGCATACAGCCCTATGTTCCTTTGTAAATAGTGTTCATCATAATAGATACTATCACATCTCCTGTCAAACACTTTACAAACACCTTGGATATAAAAAGAATTTTGAGTGTTTTCCATATAAACTTAAATTATATTGTAGATATATTTATTTTTCTCCCCTCTGAATCTACTTTTGATTTTTATATGGCACAATTCAAAAATCCTGAAAAATTCCAATTTAATTTTTTTAATTAAAAAAAAATTGTTTAAATTTAATTGTTTTATAGCAAAATTGCAAAGGAATTAAATTAATTAAATAAATTTATTTAAGTTTTTATTTACATTTGTACAGTACATTCTATATCTTTATTTGATTATTGTTAATTTTAATTTTAATTTATTAAATCATATTAAATCTTTCAGATTTAATATGATTTTTAATTCATTTTAGTTTGCTTTTTTATACAATACATTTTATTAGATTGAGATTTTTCTAGATATGACTGCTCTAATTGCATAAACATAAAATGATTGATAATACAGAATTGTAGAATATATTTACACAATTATCTGAATTTTCAAAATCATAATTTCATTAATATTTTTTTCTGAAAAATATTTGCCAAAATAATGTATATTTTGTTGTAACTGAAGCTAAAAATAATTATTATAAACCAGCAGATCAATATTATTTGTAATTTAAATACATTGTAACATTACTTTAGTTTTAGAAATCTAAAGTAATTTAAATTTTATAATTATTTATTGAGAAGCACACTATAATTTCCTGCCTGCAATTTATAGAATAATACATCTACATATCGTTATACACCACAGTGGTGGAAAAGAAAAGAACTGGTATACTACGCACTAGCAAATAACATGCAACGATTTATTCTTATTCATTTGTTTTCTTTGATATAAAGTACACAAATAAAATTCACTTTCTTTACCTGTTGTTGACAACAATTAGTATATGTTTTTTCTTTTTTATTATGTATAATATGAAAAATTAGCAAATTATTTCTTCATAAGAATTAAAATCAGAAAGAAACTATAAAAGTATAAAAAACATGTTTTTAAAACAAATTATTTACTAAATATATGAAACAAATAATGGAAAAATAAAAACAAAAATTAACCAATCAATTAAAATAAAATCTTTTTAAAAGAAATTTACATAATTTAAGTTTTTTATTCTTTAAAAACTAAATCCTTAGTAGCTATTAACCCTATTTATTTTTTACCAAGAAAATAAATACTTAAATATTTGCTACTTCATTCTGAACATCTCTCCAGTTGCACATACTGGAATATTAGGAGCATCAAAATCTCTGCTCTGGATAACCCAGCACCTCCTACTTCCATCCAGCCAACAACATAGAAGTTGGCCCAATTAAATAACCATCTAAAAATGAACAAAATCATCCCAGAACTCAGACCAAGATGAATTTATCATCACTCTAAATATCTCTTTGCTACATCACAAGACTATGACATGGCTGTCAACTTTGGGAAATGAAAATTTAGGACACTTGAGATTTTTTAGGAGACATAGGAAATTTTTCATTAAAAAGGGATTTTACAAAATAAGCACATCTATTCCATACTTTTGTTTTTCTGCCTCACACAAGCTATGACTCATTTCTGAATTTTCTTTCCTTCTTCAAAATTCTTCCTTTTTTTTGTACAAAAAAAAAATTTTTAACAGAAATTTTTTGCTTTTTGATAAAATTCGGCGCTTTGAAAATCCTTTTTAATCAGAGTTTTTCAGAATTAAGTTTTAACTAAAGAATTAACATAAAAAAATTCTGAGAATTATATATAGCACAAAAAAAAATTTAAGTGATATAACAGATAATTTTATTTTATTTTCTATCATTACATTTTAATAATTATAATATAATTATTTTAATACATATTTTATAGTTTTTATAATATAAAGAAAAAAAAACTTAATTTATATAACACATATTTGCATAATCAGTATTTAATTACAACCAATTAACTTGTATATGTTCGCAAAATGTGTTATACGAAAAAACAACTTTAAAGTTGTAGATAGTATAAACATCAATACAAGCAAAGCAGTAAACTTAGATATAAACTATTTAAAGAATCCCATTATTTTATTTCTATGTCATTCAACGCAATTACCATTGTAAATTATTGCTATGAAAAAATTGCTTTTATAGATATACAAATTCAATAAAAATCATTACATTTATTTTGCAAATTTTTCTAAATTCCTTAGTAAAGACTATAGTACATAAAATTACAGAAAGAGCCAGAAATCAGAACCTCCCCTGTATTTTACTCAATAAAATATGTCATTTATAGAACAGTAATTATACAGGGGGAATAATATTAATTAAGGCTTTGTTATTACTATTATTCCCAAATTCCAATACTTTCAAAATACAGCACATTTTTTTTTTTTTTTTTTTTTGATGAAAAATATGTCCCCCTACTTAAGCAAGAGCTTTTTATATTATGAATATAAATAAAAATTAAGAAATTTTGTTGACATTAATCCTGTCTATTATTGCCTTCCTATGCAATATGCACCACAAATTATGGTACATTATATCATTATAATATAATGTAATAAAACTAAATTTCTTGCATCATTTTGAAATCCTTTTTATTCTACTAAATTATAAAAACTGAAATAATCTCAACTATCTTCATCATCACTTTCTCTATACTGATACCAATGATTTCATAAATTAGATGTTTATCAAAATAAAATAGTAGAAAGAAATCATTAAATAAAAAAATTTTACTTAATATAAATAATAAAAAAGAAAAAAAGCTTACTAGAGACAGTTTTTCTTCCTGAATACATGGATGTTCGCTCCTTTTTTGATGAGGTTATAGCAATCATAGCATTATTGTCTATTCCATCTGATGAAAAAAATTTACAACATTAAAAAAAACATAGAACAATAACATTATGATATGCAATTTGATGTTGCTACCTTATACAAATAAAAGATTTCAATAAAGTTACTACAGTTAATTACATTCAATTAATTTTAATTGAGAAATATTTAGAATTTTTTATAAAGTAATTAGCAATACTTTTTTATTGCTACTATTGTGAATTCAATACAAAAATAACACAGAATAATTTAAAATTACTGAATGAATATTTAATAAATTTCGTAATTAAAAAGTGCATTAAATAGAATAATGCATATTAAATTAAATACAATCTTATTCTTAATGTTTACTTTAAAATAATATTTTGCTCTTTTTGTGAACACACACCTCACTTTACAAAAAGAGGGGGAGGATTTTTTTTTTTATTTTACTTTGGAATTCAACAAAAATTAGAAATTTATTTCAACTTAAAAATTTTACATAAATAATGCATTTCTTAACTGTACTTATTATATATAGATGATAATCTTATGATTAAATTATTTTTTATTTCTTGGTTCACTACATCCTGTGATATATACTTTTATAAACAGTAGAAAATAATACTTACTACTTTTTTTTTTTATCACATTCAGGATTTTTCGGAAACTGTAAAAAGAAAAGAAATTTACTAAAAATTAAAAAAAGAATTTTAAAAAAAAAAAATTATTAAAAAAATAACAGTAACATAGTTTTTAAAAAATTTAATTAAGAAATTTTTTTACTTTATTATTAACTTATCAGCAGTAATTGGATTATTTCTCTTTAACCGAAAAGATTTTACATTAAATTCGATTCAATTTTCTAAAAATTACTAAAGTTTGTTAAGATATTAGAATTTAAACATGAATTATATATTTAAGACTCATGAATATTTTTTCAACAGCATTAAGATTTCTCTCATACATGATTGCGGCCTGATGACCAACTGGCTAGTGTTCTGGCCTTTGATACCACAGGTTTGAATCCTGGCAATGGCATGGATGTTTGTTAGTAGTTCAGAATCTCCATTTGGGTCAACGGCCAAATTAGCCTAAAGTGGGCAAAAAATGACTGTAAAGCAACACACGAAACTAAACATGACTTGATTTCTATGCCATATCTTCAGGAAAATTAATTTTATGATGCACTAAAGCTGCATATTGGGATGACAAGTGTTCAGCTTTTATATAAGCAAGCAAGACAAGACTTTATGTCTCTAATCACACGCACTAATTACGACTCAATTCATGGGTGACACAAGAAAAAAATTTGGAAGTTATATATATATATATATATATATATATAAAATGGGGCTGAATGGCCAAGTGGCTAGCTCTCAGGCGCTCAGTACCACAGGTTTCGGATTTGAGTCCCAGTGGTGCCATGGATGTTTGTAATGATTCAGAATCCACTTTAAACTGTAGGTCTCGGTCTAACTTGACTGTAGAGCGTTGGGTATAGTGCTGACAACCCTACCTCATAAAAAAAAAAAAAGAATACATCTCATGTTTCGAAATCTACTAGTAAGCAAACTGCCTTTGCCCACCATGGGGCTATTGTGCCAATCATAATGATATATATAAAATACTGAAAAATATAGATATGCAATATTACACATGCATAATATATAATGTGCGCTTTAGCAGTTGGGTCAATGTTTACAGGTACCAAATCCAATGAGATGAGTCAATTAATTTTTCTATCAATATTTTTATCTCCAAAATGTTTATTAACAAATAAAGGTTGATTAAAATAGATTCTCACAATGTAATGCATTATCTAGAAATAATAGCTACTTCCTTGGACATAAAATAAAAAATAAATAAATATATCTATCTTATATCAAAATATATTTATCTTATAATATGCAAAGAATTCTTAAATCAAGCATTTGATAATAAATAACATCTTTGATAGTCAATTAAATTGAGAATCTTGCCTTGAACAAGAAATAAATAAGAAAATGTTTTCAGGCTAACACGTAAATTTCTTAACTAGCAAAAATTAAAAGAAATACATTTAATAAATAATTTCTAATAATAAAATAATTACTTACTTAATAAACTAGTCACATTTGTTGTAAAATTACCTACTATGTGACTTGTAAAGTTAAAGTCATAAAGTTGGCCACACACAAAGCAATTGACATTATGCAATTTGTGCATGCATGCTTTAAAAATATCAATTAATTGATAAGCGACAGTTAATTGGCAAACATAATATCACTTGTCAACAGAGGGAAATCTTTTGACTTTTAATAAATGAATCTCTAAAGTACATCAATATTCTCTTAATATCTCTTCTTGAAGATATAAAATATAGCCTCTCTTCCTAAATCAAAATTTACACAAGACTCAACAAAATTAGAAATGCATTTACATAAGATATTAAAGAATTGTATATAATAAGTATTTGATGGCAAGCATGTCTGATTTATAAACTGAAATACATTATAAATATAGAAGGAAAATTGACTCCTCCAAAGTCAAAAACATTCAAGATATAAGAGCAGAAAAACACTAATTAATGATTAAATTCATTTTGATTTAGAAACTTTAATCATGCTTATTACTTGTTTTCTTTTGGAACAGAAAAAAATTTTAAGTAGTAAACTTATTCAATTTATATATTGTTAACGTAAGACTTGGACAAAAATATTATAAATATTGGCTGTTTTTTAATTATAAAAATTTATAGCCTTTTATAATTTTTGGAATTTTCAATTATTTCAGCAAATTCAAAATAAATAATTCAAAGAATCATAAAATACAATAACCAATCACACTAACACAATACATACTGAAATTTCCTTTGTATTGGTAAATTATTGGAAATGCATTTTGCTACATTAGCTGTGACTTTTAAATACATTCATTTGCTACTGATGAAATGTGATAAGCAATAATAAAAGTGAATTAGTAATACTAATAAGTTAATAATAATAAGTAAAATTCTCTTAATAAGAAATTTATATTTATTAATAATAATACTTTTCTTTAGATTATATTTAGTTTCATTTGAATTATGTGCTTGGTTTGTTTGTTTTTTTACATTAAGAAAACCAATTAGATTATAGAATATAAAAACTTTTGTAAAACACAAAAAGAAAAGCAAAAATATTATTATTGTACAAATACCATAAGAACAATCTTACTGCTATTTATAATTATAACTAACCGATGGGCTAGAATGCTGAGCTTCTATTGCAGTCTTTGATCCGTATTTATGTACAGAATTTGATCTCTCTGCTGCAGAAAATTGAGAATATTTTTTATCTAGCTGCATTGATGAACAGGATTCATCTTCGGTGACAGATAGTCTTTGTGTTTCTGAAGATACATTCTCCTCTTTCTTCAATTTTTTCACAGCACAGTCAGATTTGTCTGAGGCGGTATAGGGCGCCGGCCTCTTTGCCTGACCAGAACTATGAGAAGGTCCTTTTTCAGAATAAGAGGAATGCCTTTCAGTTACTGAAGATGAATTTTCTTCTTTCTTCAATTTTTTCACAACACTATCCGAATTTGCTGAATCAGAATTATGAAAAGGATGGTTTTCAGAATAAGAGTGCAAAGAGGAATGTTTTTCTTTAGAAGAAGGTAAATCTCTTTTGCTCTCAGGAGCAACATTGATTTCATTTTTATTTCTTTGAGCTTGATCTTCAATAGATTTTCTCTTAAAACCATTTTTAAGTAATTGATTTTTAATATAGTCCAATATAGTTACACCCAAGGAACACACAGGCTCACTGAGTTTTACAGCTTTGAACATGTTCTCTCTTAATTCAATTGCATATGGGTCCCTTATAACCTTAGAAGGTGTATCCTAAAATAAGAATTAGGTATTTTAAATTATTTTAAAAAATTAAAATTAATTAGTTATTCAAATGCTTATTATAATAAAACAAACTTTAATTTAATGATGATAAAAAAATTAAATTACATAACAGACATTCAACATATTATACATAAAATTCTAACAGAACACTATTTATATATACATTTGACCAAAATACATTAACAAATCTGTTATTGAAGAAAGATTTTCTCTGAAAAGCATTTCAAGCGAAAAGTGCTTATAATTGAGAAATTAAATTAATTTACAAATGATAAAATTTATATAGTTTTTTTCTGTTCATTTTAGCAGAAGAATAAATAATTTTATTCCTTGAAAAATTTATTCCATACTCAATCAAAACATATCTTAGAATAAATATTTAATATTGGTAATCCTAGTTAAAAGTTACGGCAAAAAAAAATTCAACAAATACTTCCTCTAAATAAGCATTATGAAAGTAAAAATGTTAAGTGAAATTGATATTTCAAATTAATCCAAAATCCTTAAATTAGTCTAAATGCTTATAAAAGTAATAAAGTTATAAAATAATCTTTCGTTATTTAATTAAATAATCTTTTGGAGAAATGTCTACTTAATGAAAACTTAATTTGGTTTATTATGTTTTTATCCTAAAATTACAAGTTAACTCTTGTACAAAATTAATAATGATATTTAATAATCAAGAAAAACTTACAAAACCTTTGGTCATACAAAAACTTAATATACTTTTGAGGAAGTTAAGATGAAGTAACACCTTTTTAATTAATTTATTACTTTTAAACAGCACTAAGAGATTATAGAATAACGGTCTGGTTATATAATATATTTTATGATGTATATAAAACCATTAAGCAAATATTTTATACAAATTTGATTTCTTTAAGCTATAAGAACATGCATCACTTTTTTTTTTTAGTTTTAGTCTACTAGAAAAAATTGCACACATAGGATTCAATAATATCATGCAAAGATAAGTTATTAACATTTTTAAATTCTATAAATAATTTT
Source organism: Caerostris extrusa (assembly GCA_021605095.1). Classification (NCBI taxonomy): domain Eukaryota; kingdom Metazoa; phylum Arthropoda; class Arachnida; order Araneae; family Araneidae; genus Caerostris; species Caerostris extrusa. The sequence continues at coordinate 125,827 of BPLR01006536.1, forward strand.
TATCTCTAATAGTCTCAGCACAGTTGTTTTACTCTGAATTAATATGTGGCAAGTGTATTTTTTAATAAAAATATAAGCTTTAGAATTTTTTAAGGAACTTAAAGAAAATTTTGTTTAAGAACAAATTTCTTACAAGTAATTTTAAAAAAGGGGAAATATTATTTTATAGCTGTATCTATACATGCAATTATTTTTCATTAAAAAGCTAACTACTAATAAAAAGTTTTTTACAAACAACGAGCCCGGCTGATAACAGGAAGAAAGATGTAGGAAAACTGATAAAATCAAGATAACTTCAAAAAGTGCATTTTACATTTAATTCTACAATTTTCCAATATGCAGTAGAATTCCAACCAGTTTAACCCAGGTTTAAAGTAGTCCATATCAAGAACACATAAATGGTTCATATTTTGCAGGAATGTCATGAAAATTATGTTCTTGTAAAATTATAATACAATCAAAAGGATTTTAAAGATTGTACACAATTGTTTATAGATAAATTAATATAGAATTAAAAAAAAGCAGGATTGCAATTTTAATTCTTTCTCATATTGCATACCTAAAACTATAAATAACAGAAACAATTAATGCATGAAGCTATAATACAATTAAATAAATGATAGCTTTTTCATTTTAGGCAAAGATATGTATCAAAACTATATAAGTTAACAATATTAATTATAATTAATTCTCAGTGATGAAATCTGAGGAATAGTATAAATAATAAAACATAGCAAAAAAAATAATAAAAGGGATAAGCAAATAGCATTAATTTTTCACAAACTTTGTCAAAAATTCAATCACATTTAATTTGCAAAATTCCAAACTAAATAGAACAAAAAAAGATTTAAAAAAAAAAAAAGGAAATTCTACCTTGTAAGTTTCTTCTGCAGTGAAATTTTGAGTTTCAATTTGAAGGTTTGCATCTGCTTGGCTTCCACTCATGCTAAGCGACTCTTGACTTTGTCGGGAAGCACCAGAAGAATGGCGACTTCTGGGGGAATGATGACCTTTGTCAGAATGTCGACTACCCGAAAGATGACCTAGATCAGAATGGATACTGTCTGAGAGGTGGTATCCATCAGAGTTGTGATTGTCTGAAAGATGGCCTCCATCAGAATGCCGACTGTCCGAAAGACGGCCTCCATCAGAATGCCGACTGTCTAAATGATGATCTCCAGAAGAATAATGACTGCCTGAATTACGACTTCCATCAGAATGTTGACTACTTGAAAGATGTCCACCATCAGAATGATGACTACTATCAAAATGATGAATTTTACTAAAATGTTGAATTCTGTCAACCTGATGCAAGGAGGCAGTGCTCTCAGGAGTTGATTTGGAATTACAGGAGCGAGCAACTGTTGTAACTTGCGGGGAGCACTCTTTTACTTTTGCTTTCAAAGATACTAGGTGCCAATCCTTTTCCTTCTTCTTCTGTTCTTCTAACCATTTGACTACATGCGGATTCCATTTATTTAGAACATGTACTGCTCGCTTTGCAACTTCACCCCCTTTGCGGCTCAGACGTTGAAGATAATTAACCACATCAGTTGCCTAATAAAATATACATTTTATTCAGATTAATGTTAAATAGACAATATGCTTTGTTTAAATTAATAACAAAGTTAAATAACAACAATTATTGAGCGGCAATTTGTTAAAAAGAATATTTGTTCATGTACCTATAATCTACTCTAAAGATTAAATCTGAATAATTAAAAAAACAAAGAGTCATAATCATTACTGTAATGCTCTTTTATTTTGTTATTTTTTTTTTACTTACGAAAATTAGAATGCTTTTATTATGCAAAAATATTCTTTTAGTAAATACACAGTACTTACAATCTAATATCTTGAGGATAATACAGTTCACATACCTGCTATAATCTACCCTCGACTTTGTTATAGTCCTTATCGTCTTTACATGTCCTCAGTCTTAATAAACAAATAAGATGAAATCATCTTATCTGTATGAAGTATTTATAGTTCCTTTATAAGAAAATTTAATGATTCGAATTGCATAATAAGGATCGAGAGAAAATTAGGATAGATTGCTTTACAGAGTTCTCTAAAGGAAAAATAAAAATTTCAGATTGCAATTACATTTTTGATTTACTTTCATATTTTATAATTAAAATCTAAGTTATAAACATTACAATGAGTTAAGTCATTTGGTTTTCACCATTTAGATTAAGTATAAAAACACTCTCTAACCGATTGTTATTATTTGTCAGGCATGAGATTTGGCAAGAATTAGATGCAATTTATATGCATATATACACTCAAGATCCAAAACATTATGACCACCTGTCAATAACGAGGTTGGCCTACCTTTGGCGCGCAACACAGCTTCAATCCGCCATGGCATGGATTAATACCACCACTTAATACCAGTTAAATACCACTTCCACCTGATCACGTGCCTTCACGTCATCCAGGCAAGTTCATTGCAAAATGTAAGGATGGTCATAATGTTTTGGATCTTGAGTGTATATTTATATATATATATTTCGGAAGATCGTAGGAAGGATTAGAGTAGATCGTAGGAAGGGGCTCTATTGCACTGCCTCAATTTACATCAAAATTCCACCAAAATTAGCAGGGATACTTCTAAAAGTCTAAATTAACTTTAAAAATTTTTTAAAATTAGATCAATATTCATTAAAAAATTACCCAATTTGGGATAAATAAGGTTTTAAGTGAATTTTTCATGATTAAACTTAAATTTTTGCTGTTGTACTGTCCAAGTTTTCATGTCAGAGATTCTCCATTCTCTCACCTCTAGATGTGCAAAATTTGATGGTCGTAGATGCAAGTTTAGGAGAGGAGATATATAATATGGGGTGGAACGAAAAGTACTTCTAGAGAAGAAAGAGTTTGTTGACTTCACAATGGTTTATATTATTCAATTTGCAATGCTGCCTAACTATTCCTTCCGACCAGAATTGACTAAATGAAGAACATATATATATAGAAAAAGTAAAGATAGCACAAAATTGGAATAAATCTAATAGGCTGAGAAGGGCTAATGTTAAAGCTGAAGAAAAATATTGCCTAGAACAGACATGAATCTAAAAGAGTTAATAAAGTTTTATTTTCTGAAGTCACGCAATTGTTAGATTATATGTTCTAGTATCAAATACTTATGTATAAGAATGTAAAGTAATATTAATGAAATTTTTTAAATGATAACAAAGTAACCTGTTTTCTAAACATCTGAAACATTTACAAGAACAAAAAAATTCCATTTCTTTTCTTGTGTTTTGTAAGAAAATTTGCTATGCCTCAGTAAAACTTTAGTGTCTTTTAAATGTTTATAATATTGATTAGAAAACAAATACTTACACTTTAGTATCTTTTAAATGTTTATAATATTGATTAGAGAAAACAAATACTTACACTAAGTACTTTTGTATTGATTGGCAAACCAGATAATTTGTTGATATATTCCACTACCTAAAAGACAAAATAAAGATTATTAACATAAAAATAATTAGTTCAAAGAAAATCAACATTTAATATAGAAAAGAAAACAATTAAATTACAATTATTTTTAAATGTCACAATCTATACCAGTAATTCACAAATTTTTTTTAATATGGAGCAAATTTAAAATTCTACAAACAATTGTAGGCACACTATATAGAAATTTATGAGAAATTTGTTATAACAGTTAAGTCAAATAAAATAGAAAAAATAATGCGATAAAACAATATAATGAAAAATTCCCAAATTTATTCTTGTATTTAAGAGAAAATGATCCTGAAGTGTCCTATCGATTTCCGATGTGGTTTCTGCAATGTTTGAACATATATTTGAAAGGCAAGCTCTCATTTCCTCATCAATACACTGAAAATTCTCTTTTTTTCACACTTAATTATGATGAGGGTAGAAAATCCCTAATTCATAAATATGGCATTGAAAATTGTAATAAAATTCTTAAAACTTCTTTAAATATTGACACACATTTTTCTTTTATAAGAATTCAAAGGTCTCAAGAGACAATTCCTTACATTTAATCCTCTATAACAACTAGTTATTTGGTTAATGTTAGATAATCAACTCTACAGAATACTATATACAGACAACAGAGTCTCATAGTCTGCAATGGAAATTTTTTTTTTATATTGAAAATCACATAGATGCTAATGCTTCTTGTAGCCATCTATGAAAATTACCTCTCCTAGCTTCTAGAAAACATTCTTTGGTGCATTATCACTGTTTGATACTTTTTTATGTAGATAAAAGAAGGAAAGAAAAAAAACAATCGAAAGTTAGTTGTTTATAATGAAAGTTGTCCTTGAATGGGAAAACTGACAAGGATTCAGTATACAATTTCATCTAAATCAGTGTACATGGGTTTCAAAACTTTTTTTTTTTTTTTTAGATGAGATGGAATTAAGCCTATTATAACTTTTCTGCAAAAATTAGTGAGATATTTAATATGTAAAAAATTTATAATGAAATCTATTTTTAAATAATTTTTTTTTCTTTTAAGAACATTCATTGTTTTATTGCAATTTTAATAGAATATTTCTGTTTTCAAATATTTTATTACTACTTTTTGTTGGTAAACAACAATTATGAAAATATATTAATAAATGCTTTTAACAAATATCTTATTTATTTTTTTTAACTAATGTTTATACTGCATAATAGACATGGAAATAAAAGTGTCTATTATTACTAATAAGACTTGATCATAACCATTACAGGCAAATTCCGCATATTTATAAACTTTGTTCAATATCCTTTCAAACTGAAGTGCCTAGACAAATAAAGCAAATATTCAAAATTCTACATTTATTGATTGTCACGCTGTTATAACTTGCTACGATGTTAGGTTGAAATTTTTATTTCACTGTGTAATTGAATGATCTTTTAAAATGTGCATGCACGTTTTTTCATGACGCTTACATTAGGTTTCCATTTCTAGCAATATATAACATAATTAATTCAGTGAAAATCTTATTTTGTGCATAAAGCTTTTTATTTTGACAATCAAATATCAATTTAAAAATATAAAGTATCAATAACCCTCTTAAAAAAAACGAATCACCAAGATAGCATTTCATAAACAAAATAAAGCACATACCTTTGATTCCGACTGTTTGTGCTCTTCCATCTTAGCTATGCAACGTTTAATGTAATTTTCCATGCCGTCCATTCTATTAATGTGATTAAATTATTAATAAATATATATCAACAGTAAATTTAAGCAAACATCCCCGAGAAACATAAAAACAACGAGCATAGCATTAACAAACGATGGTTCATGACCATGAAATTTTGCGCAAGAGGGGGAGAATGGTGGATTAGTATATATTTCCAGTTTCACGTGACATATCTTATTGGATAATCTGATGCATGTTTCTTAGCTATTTAGTGGTTAGAAAGAACAGAAAGAATTGGCCTGAAAGCGCACAATTGGGGAATAATTAATTCAAAAATATTAAAGTTTCATTCATTGATATTAATCTCTACGCGATACTTCCGTCCGAAAATATCTGACGCTTTTCTACCTCTCTCAGGTTTAAACTGCCATTTACAAATGCCATATTATGTGTTTGTACTTTACAACAGAAATAATAATTTTATTTATCTTGCAAGCTGAAAAATTAAAAGTTTATAACAAAGGAAAAAAAAAATGTATTAAAATATTTTTCTTTTTCGTGAAAAGAGTAATATTGATTAATTGGCGTATTTTTTCCCTAGAGACCATTAGCAACTTTGTAAAAAAAGTATTTGTAGAGAAGTAAAAATAAATAAATTAAATAAAAACATAATTCAAAACATATCCAATCGCCTTATGAAAATTGTTTAAATAAATTATTTTTAATTTGTGGAATATTTTTCAATTGAAAGTTCTCGAAAGGGACATACTTAGTGCTTAGAGCCAGTTTACTGTTTATGATATAATTCAGTGCAACTGTTTATGATATAATAACTTGTAGAGTGAATGTGTTAGTTCGGTGACTGCTAATGGATGCATAATATAAATTTATTTTCATGACTATAATAGAAAATATTTTTTATATTTGTGCAATTGTGATATTCGAGGGCGGCACCATCTTTGTTGCAGTTATTAAGTTTCAATTATAAATATAGCAAAAAAGTTCAATATTATTTTTGAAATAATGAAGGATAACATATAAAATAGAATCTTATTTTCGATTTGTATTCAACTATTTTAATTACCGATGAGGTAAAAAGTAATACGATTTCAAAATATTAACTTAAAATGAGCAGTTGTTTCATGAATTCATCAAGTTATGTGAATTTGTTTGGACATTGACTTTTGATTTCAAACAGTGATTTTTCAGGTATTTTGAATATGGATACTGAATAATTTAGACAATTTATGGCTACTTTTCAAAAGCAACAACAACAATTTCTTGTAAAATTGTTGCCTGCTCAAACACAGGAAGCTACAAGGAATTTAAATTATAATGAAAAGTCATAAAGTTTTACAATACTTCAATCTTTCCGTTATTTAGATTCTTCATGTCTATTTCAGGCATTCAAAGCCTACTACAAGCTTTGAAGATAGTTAAAGATTTAGTGACTGTTATTGACATCCAATAGAATTGATGGTATGCTAGCATCTCTAAGTGATGATACTAATGCTCCATTACAGAAATGGTTTATGGTAAATCATTGAAGCTACCCGGAAATTTTTCAAGAATTATAAACCAAATTAGATCCACATACCTTTACTAACAAACTGTGAAAACATACGGAAAAATTAAAAGCCAGTATAAAAAAAAATAGAAATTTGTTTCCATAATTATTTAAATTCGTGTTCACATATATTTGTCAGACTGAACCGTATCAAGAAATATTACAACTCTCCTATGAAGCTTTTTCCTGTGATTATCAGAAATGACAAAAATATTCTCAAAATAATTAGTCTGATTATCGAAATTCCCAAAATAATTAGGGGATAATAGTAATTTGGGGTATAAATCGCGGAGGAGGAAATATGGCTGATATATGATGTGTAAGTGTTGTAAGATATGAGAAAAAAAGGTGAAGCAACGAACAAGGAATAATTAAATTTTATTGACGATGTTTGTCGGTAAACAAAACATACACAATTCGCGCGTATGCAAACAAACAAAAAAAATGTGATTTCTAGGATACAAAATAAGTTTCAATAAGGGGTATATTTCCTAACTGAAAGCAAGGACACACACTTACGAGGCATGAAGGAATCAATGAGGGTTTGGGATATTCTCTCCTACTCTTGTAGAAGAGAGCTTTCCAACTGCTAAATTGTTTCTGGGTGTGATAGGCTAGTAACCCTTCTCCCTAGAATGTCCCAAACATGGTCTATTTGGTCTGGGGAATATTCTGGACAATCCATTCGAAGGATTCCTTTGTTGAAAAGGAAACTGTCCACTAGCTGAGCACGATGTGGCCTGGCGTTATCATCCATAAGAATGAATTCATCCGCTATTTCTGCAGGATAAAGGACGTAATAGATTTGAGGTTCTCATCGCTATATCGCCGAGCCGTTAGTGCTACATTTCTTATAATGTACAGGTCGCTGCTACCATTGATAGAAATACCAACCCAGATCATCCGCCCTATCAGCTAAAACAGGCACTTTCATTCACAAATGCAAGAGTATTCCATCTTCCAGATTCTCTTCAGATGAGAATCCACCTATTGTCAAGTTGTACACAAAAGTGGGACTCGTCCGTGACGAGCTTTGTTGTTCCACTCATCCCGACCCCATCTGAGATGCTCCTTTTGCAGTCAGCACGATGGTCCTGTGTTAGCGAAATACAAATTATAGGTCAGCGAGCATGCAAACCTGTATGGAGGAGTCGGTTTTGAATAGTCTGAGTCGAAAATCTAGTACCAGTAACCCTCAAAGGTGCTATTGCAAGAAAGTGACGTTCAGAGTACCGTTTCTTCTGGCAGTTCGTTTTAAATACCGATTGTTATTTATTGTAATTGCACACATGCAACCGTTCTTTCGGCAATTTCCCCATCTTCGGCAAACGTTTCCAGTTTACAAAAGCAAATTCCTTAGCCTGGAAATGAGACTTCGAGAAACTCCGATCGCTTTCTCTACAACGGATTGCGTTTGACCCGCCTCTAAACGACCGATGGCCCTCCAGGCTACCGCTTCAGCTAAGTCATCTTGGCGTGAGACATCGTAGTGACTGTTACAAAACGTTCAATGTGTGTCAATTATTTTTTTAATCTACTCCTACAGAAGGAATGCTTCAGGTCCTTTTCATTCCTTATATAAACACACAGTTTTCGACGTCACAGACAAAAATTTCCTTATCCCAAATTTGTAAATGCTATAATTTTCGGTACTTACGTATTAACGCTATCTTGGCTACAGATTTGGCGGTTTTTTAAGTGTCGCCAATCTAACAGTTACAGATTTGGCGGTTTTTAAGTGGCGCCAATCTAACAGCTACAGATTTGCTGATTTTTGACGCCATTTTTAGTGCTACAAAAATGCGTATTTGGGATTTGCCAGAAATAGAACAAGATGCAATTTTATTTTTCAGGAGCGAAATATTTTACCAAAAAAACGAAAATGTCCCAATTCCCATGACATGAAACTTTATTTTGGTAAACGTAAGTTTTGGAAATGCAATTTCAGTCAGTGTGATTATCATGTGGGACTTAGAAAAGACAACTGGTTTGAGGGAAGCAGAATTCCATTTAAAACCGCCAAATCTGTAGCTGCGTTTGGCGTTCAAAAGATAACTGCGTGCGCATGCCAACAAGATTGCTCTTTATTGGAGCAACTGTAGCCAAGGTAGCGTTAATACGCAAGTACCTAATTTTCTTTAACTTCTATTTCCTTTTTGTTAAAAAGTTGTCGATTATATGGTTATTTCATATTGAACTCCCAATATCCCCTATTTATTTTCAGCAGTGTATTATACAATGAAAATTAAAGGAAAGGACAATAATATTTCCTTCGATTGATTAAAGCAAGCTTGTTTGTTAGCCTCAAGATGATTTTCGAAGACTAACAAATAAGAAAAAAATGATCCCATTAAACAGATATAAAAATGGAAAGATGATGAAGGATTCAAAATTTAAAACAAAAAGTAGTCGAAGAATAATTACTTTTCCCAGCACGTTATCAAGATTACTTAAACATTTAATGTGATATATTAATTTTTCATTTAATGAATGTAAATATTATTTATATACATCATTGCAATGTAAGTATTCATGTGATATTAACGATTATTTTTCTCCTTGTATCACAACAATGTTGCTTGGAAAGAGAGTAGTGCAACAATCAGTAGCTGAAAATATCTCAAATCAGTAGTGGACAGTTTACTAAATCAGCCCATAGTTGCGGTATGTGGATGTTTCTATTGCTACGACTATCTTGTTTCTTTCGTTCGGTGGTTCTATTTTTCTTGTTAGCCGCAGCTTTCCTGTGGTTCGAGAAGTATTGATCCATCCATTCAAACATTTATGGAATCTTCATTTATTTACAAACAATATTTACAAGGATATACAGGGTTTATGGTAACAATTCGAAGGCAAAAGCTAAACTGGAAGAAGAATGTTCTTTTTAGAATAAAACAACTCATTTCCACAGCAACAGCTGGTCTCCACGGCAACAGCCCGTTTCCACATCAACTAACAGCCCATCTCCACGGCAACAGCGCAATTCTGAATCGATTACAAACGATTTTTATAAAACTACCACGTGACGCTGCGTGGTGCGAACTAAAGCATAAAAATTCCAACAGTTTCAAAGTTAAAAGCCACAGAATTAAGAGGAAGAATTTATATATTCTCATATGAAAATAATGATTTACGATTAACAGCTACTCAGCAAATTATTGATCAATCGCAAATGTTATCGGCCCAGGATTAATCAAGATATAAAGCGAAAAAGAAAAACAATTCTTATTAGTTTGTGAGTTATAACATATGATTTTGAGATAAGCTCAATGTCTTCGTCGATCCCGTCCAATACACATATCGTTCAGATAATGGTTTCATTTTTGTTATGCAAATTTGTGTTCGATACAGTTAATCTAAAACAGCCTTCTGCGGGGTTCTTGGTACATCCACTCGCTATCTTTTGAATAATATTCCATCTTCCATGATGAAAAGATAGAGGGATCAAAATTTAAAACAGAAAGTAGTGGGAAGAAGAATTACTTTGCCAGCACGTTATCAAGATTACGTAAACGTTTAATATGGTATATTAACTTCTCATTTAATGACTGTAAATGTTATTTATATACATTATTGCAATGTAAGTATTCATGTGATATTAAAAATTATTTTTCTCCTTGTATAGCAAGAATGTTGCTTGGAAGGGACGAAAGTCTCAAGGCAAAAGTTCAGACATGCAAACGAAAGCTCTGGGCTATTTTGGAATTTTTGTTTTATTCTTAATAATTGTTCATCAGCATCTGCTTCTTTGCGCATTGTATGAGTGGTACTTGCGTATTAACGCCACCGCAGCAGAAGCTGCGCTAATGCGCCAATAAAGAGCTGCCAATGCTCCAAAATAAAGACTGTTTTGAATCTATGTTAAACTCTATATCGGCCCATTTTCCACCGAAAACCGATTGACTACTTTGTTTTTAAATAAAGTGTTTTGAATTTTGAAAGTGTTTTGGTTTTAAATGAAGTGTTTTATATATTTTATGATTTGTCACAAAAATTTTAAGTGTAGATTGGCGCCACTTAAAAACCGCCAATTCTGTAGCTGCGGTGGCGTTAATACGTAAGCATCGTGTGAGCAGTTCATCTCTATGTTGAAACGTCATTTATGGAAATCGTACACACTTGATTCATTTCTTTGTTGATTATCGTGTGATCTGTTGAATCTTTTTGAATTACCGTGGTTCTGGATAGGCAATCGGCGCTTTTCTTGAAAATTACTTTAAAAAATATGATATATCGAAGTTGACGATTTGAAGTCATTCAAGGCAATTTCGTGCTGGGACGAAAAGATCCTTGCCAAGCATCGATTATCTGTTGCCAATTTAAAGTGCCTTCCATAGAAGGTAGGTGAAAAAAAGTGTTTACAGCAAATATAATTGCAAGGGTTTCACGATCAAGCTAGAAATAATTTTGCATTTCTCGAATTAAAAATCTTGAAATAAATGCGATCGGTCTTTTTTGAGCATCAATGATGTGTGCGAGAATGCCTGCGAGATCCACTGGACTTGCACCACACATAAGTAGGATTAGTAGCATTGGATCGTATGGAGATATAAGATTTATGACTGACAATTTCAATTGCTTCTATTAGCTCACACTCTCCCTATATACTATATCTTGTTAAAATTTTCAATCGTTCATAAAATACCGTTTATTCATCCACTCAAGTTCAAATACATTTTTTTTTTTTAACTTGTAGGGTAAGTAACTTGGTATATATACTTGATGTTAATACAGTTTTTTCAAATATTAATTCAGTAATTAAATTTAATTAATTTTAGTTTTTTTTTAGATTTAAGTTGCATATTATTCCATGTACTATGATGTTGTCGAAATAAGACAAAGTTTTGGGTAATCCTTGAAGAACTTAGTCTAGAATACGATTAAATTAGCTTGGAGCCTTAAATGATAGCCTATTCAAACGATAGGATTTGTGATGAGTTGACAAAGTTTGAATTATGCAACTTTCGAAACGAATGAATTAGCTCGATTTCGTGAAGCAAAATTTGAATAAAATAAAGAAAAATTCTGAAATTTTTAGGAATTTTAATGGGAAAAAAAGAAAAAGAAAAATGTTAAAAGTTTAAGGAGATTTTAAAGAAAATGTACTTACCACGGGATGCTGGAATCTGATTAAAATGCTTAGGTCACTCTGGATTGTAAATCACCTAGAATATTGTTCTCTCTCATAATAACATCTATGCAATTTTCTCTTCAAAAACTCTTCCAGCCAGTCACAATATTTAGCGCACATTAATTCTCACCAAAACCTGCAGTGTGATGCCTACAGATGCAGTATTACGTAATTATCATAATTTCGCACAAACTCTTTTTTGATTGTGAGAACTATTTGACAAATGGATCTCTTTATATTTTGTGCGTCATCATTAAATTTCGCTCTGAATCAAAGCATATATCCACCATATTTATCTCTTGTAAGATATCATAATTATATCCCGGTTATTTATATTCTCATTGCGTTTTAGAATCATACCATTTTCACAATTAGGACGCAAGTCATTCTTAACAACTGAAACTTTTAACATACACCATTCAATAATTTTCAACTTAATCTGACAATCTAAATCGCTGTTATAACACCTTTCCTTCAATTTTAAGAAATGCCTTTAGTATTTGTTCCCAAAATAAAGTTTTTAGTACAAGTCAGAGCTAATCGAAAGACTTTGGCAAGGAACAAAAACAACAGCAGCCGCATGAACTGTTGACGTGTAAAATGAATCGTTATTAAAATTAAAGGTTTATAATTCTTCTAAAACATTGCAGTAATTGAAATAAACCACGTAATTAATCTTGGCCAATCAAAATCAAGTAATTAATCATGGTCAATCGGGCATTAAGAGATAACTTGGTTACCACATTTGGCGATTTTCGTCAACTTGGCAGTCAAAAAAAAGACACCACATTGCGATTTGGCAGTTGTTGTTGCATTTGAAAAGCAGCTATAAATTGTCTAAACTGTTCATCATCCATATTGAAAATACGTGAAAAGTCACTGTTTGAAATCTGAAGGTCAAACTCCGAACAAATTTACATAACTTGATGAATGCTGAAAACAACTGTTCTTTTAAGTTAGTATTTTGAAATCATAATATTTGTTTTATCTCGTAACCAATTGAAATACAAATCGAAAATAATATTCCAGTTACGATATCAAACTTTATTATATCCTAAACAACATTTAACAGTTGCCATATTTATAATTGAAACTTAATAACGTAAATAATGATGATGTTGCAACTGGATATCATAAATATACAAATACAATAGAAGAGGATAAAAAAAAAAAATAAAATATTAAACGGGATATTTGGTATAGGAAGGTGAGAGAAAAGGAACAAAGAAAACTTAGGAATTATTGATTTAGGAAGAAGATTAAAAAAACACTAACTGCCTAAACATAATGTATAATTATAGTTTAATCCCCAGTATTATTTTTATGTTGATATTATTAAATTTATTATGTTGCGTAATAATTTACCATTAAAAAGGAATTAATGTTTATGAAGTATAAAAGAGCTTTGTGCTATAGTGACATATAGTCAGTGGCGCATTTTTTAATGTGTTATACTTGTTAATTTGGGCCCAGAATGGTCGAGTGGCTAGCGCTCTGGCGCTCGGTACCACAGGTATCGGGTTCAAATCCCGGCGTTGCCATGGATGTTTGTAGTAGTTCGGAATCCACTTTAAACCGTAGGTCCCGGTCCTAATAGGATCGTAGAGCGTTGCGGGGGCATTGTTACTCCGCGTCCGTGGCTTATATTCAAGTTACACGCGCCCTCTGGGTTATGCAAAGTGAGTAACATCTGTGCAGCTTGCCTTAAGGCATCCAAGAAAGTTGTGTAAGTGTTTGCCAGCTGCATTGGAACAAAAAAAAATGTTAAACTGAGGGCGTGGGCCTGATAAGAGCTCCAGGTTTCAGGTTTTTTTGTTGCCTAATGTTCGGAATCACCTTTAAACCGTAGGTCCCGGTCTAATAGATCGTAAGCATTGCGGGGGCATTGTTACTCCGCGTCCGTGGTTATCTTCAAACTACACGCCCCCTGCGTAGTGCAAAGTGAATAACGTCGGTGCAGCCCTTATGGCATAAAAGATCACGATCTATTTGCCAACTAAAGAAAAAGTGTTAAATGAAGAGTTTTGTTTTGTTCTAATGCAACTGGCAAACACTTAGACAGCTTGTCTTGGATGACTTAACGCAAGAGCTGCACAGACGTCAACTAGCACTAGCCGGGGAAGGGGCCCGTAACTTGAAGATAAGCCACGGACGTGAGCAACAATACCCCGCAACGCTCTAAGATCCTATTAGACCGGAACCTACGGTTTAAAGTTGATTCCAAAACCACTACACACATCCATGGCACCGCCAAGACTCGAACCCGAAAACCTGTGGTACCGAGCACCAGAGCGCCCACTCGGCCATTCAGGCCCTAAATTAAGAGCTTATAAAATGGAAAATTCAGTTAAATGTTGAGAAAACTGAAGCAGTAATATTCACACGTAAAAGGGTTCTTAATACTCCTATCAAAATTTATAATAATCCTATTAATTGGGCTGGACAGGCTTAATATTTGTGTGTAATCTTAGATCTTAAATTGAATAATGTTCCTCCACATTAACTATCTTAGGATAAATTTAATAGATGCATTCGCGTACTGTAGACACTTATTTGCAGGAACTCTACTATGTCCTTGGAAAATAAAAAAAAACTCATTTATCTTGCTGACTTGCGTCCAATACTTGCATATGCGAGTTCTATTTGGGGATCTATTGCTCTGTCGAACTTCGAGATCATACAAAAGACTTGAAAATAAAATCCTACGTATGATTACAAATTCGTCTTGTTTTTCCGAAATGAGGAAATCAGATATGCTCTTTCCTTCCCAAATTTTAAACAATTTGTTTTTAAAATTGCTCAAAAATTTTATAACTCTATTCCAAATATTAATAATTTTGTTTTGAATGATCTCGGCAACTATGATTACGGCATTTCTGATTTTAAAATCGCAAAAGTTCTTGCGTTATTCTGAATATTATTCATTAACGTTTCGATATCCTCCTTTTCGAATTGCCATGCAGTTTCTCCACTCAGTCACTATTTCCTCTCCAATCGTTTTTTGTTTGTTTCTATTGTTTATTTTTTTATTACCTTCTTGAAATTATAATAATATAAACAATTATATATGCATACATTTTTTTTATTAATTAATAAAAAATATGAATAATTAATAAGTTAATTTTTTGAAATAAATTAATAATATATATATTACTCTTTTTCTATCTAATCAATGGGCTTAAAACTTCTCTCATTCCCAAAACAGGATATGCAACCAAGGTTCTCCGTCAATCTGGCAAATCATATAATGTTAAATTTATCATGTTGCGTGATAATTTATCATTAACAAGTAATATAAAAAAAAAAATTTTTTAAAGTCCATTCCTACTTTTTTTCACTCTGTTGCAGAAAGTCCTTTATAAATAATTTTCATTCATATTTTTTAAAATTTATCTGGCGCCATCTATGGGTAGATATATGCAACTTAAATCTGAAATTTTTTTTTAATTAATTAAATTAAATTACTCAATTAATATTTGAAAAATTGTATTAACATCCAGTGTCATCCACTACAAGTTCAAAAAAATGCATTTGAACTTGAGTGGATGAATAAAAAGTATTTTATGAACGATTGAAAATTTGGACAAGATATATAGGAAGAGTGTGAGCTAATAGAAGGAATTGAAAAAGAGGTTAATGTTAACTTGATGTATAAAAGATTTTGTGCTATAGCCATTATTCCTTGCCATATGTTTTTAATGTGTTATACTTGTTAATTTGTATAATATTGAAAATGATTAAGATTTATATGAAATAATAAAAAAATATATAAATCTTAATCATTTTTCAATATTATATAACAATTTTCTCATGATTTGTATTATTAATGTGGGAGCTGCGTAGTGAATGTATCACCTAAAACTTCTGTATTTTCATAAAGCAATTAGTCACTTCCATCTTTTTTTTCATGCATCATCATCACCATTCCTGTGAAGGTTGTGTTTTCCCTCGAAGTTGTAAGACCATCTTCATATCGGCTGAACCCCGCATTTTCACAGGAATTCCATAGAAGACTCCCGGTGGAGAGAATATAAGGAACAGGAGCGAAGAGAGGTCAAGGTCAACTAGCCCTTCTTTAAAAAACAGGTGAGCACTTTGGACTTTGGAACCCAGCGATCCGAGTTAGAGAAATAGAATCAACAGTATAGTGAAGCAGCCTAGGCAGTAGAGGGGTTGCCTACATTTTAACAGAAAGTTTTTAACATTGCTTTGTTTTTATTTCCAATGGCAGATTATGAACAGTTACAGCAAAAAAAAAAAAAGAACAACGGGAAAAAAATACAACATACAAAAACAACAAAATAATACAACAAAACATGTTGAAACAGAGTTCATTAATCTAACAATAATGCCAAGTTGTAGATCTTTTAGCCACTAAGAAGTGTTACCAGGTGCACCACGAGGAGGTAGATATTCTGAGCACCCACATCACTTTGTAGATGCATGTATTTGCTCTAATGTATAATGTGTTGTAGCATTTTTTTTTTTCACTGGAAGAGTTTTGGCATTTCATTCCTATGAGAGAGAGGAATGTATGTTACTTGACAAGTATATAATTAAGAACCCATCACTCAAATTTGACAACAGACAAGCGGTATTTGTGGGTAGTTATATTACGTGCAATTAATGTTTTGTACTAATGAGAACAGCCTGTCACTCAAATCTGATAGCAGATATCATGTATTATAACACCTCAGGAAATTAGAGATTGTCTGTGCGAACCTTCACAGGTCGAAATAATTACAGATTAAATATGGACTACACCATAAGTTATTCCATCATGATTCTTTGCTCAATTAATGCACTGTTATACCACTGCTTATATCACTTCTAAACATTTAATTCCGATATAGGAATGCTGACCGAATGCCTTCTGTAACATTCTATACGTTTCCACAAACAAAATTGAATGCAAGTTCTTTGGTCGATTAATTCAGACATTTCAAAAATCGCCGGAGTCAGTTTTAGCGTCTCACAAAGCCAAGCGTAACTCAAACACTAATCAATATTTTGACGTCAAATTTCACACAGATGTCAAGAACAGTGCTAAAAATGAATTTCCATAAGCCCCGGGAATTTTAAATTGAAAATTGGTGTTACTTTTTGGATACAGTAGTATTTTGATACTTTAATTGTTATACAGTTCATTAAACAAGAATTACCATGACAAAAATTTAAAATGTTAAATATCGATGGAAAAATATTTACATTATTGATGAAAAACATTACATCAACATTATAGAAATTCAATCTATTATGAAAATTCTCTCCGACTAATTAAAAATTATGAAAAATTACAAAAAAAAAAAAAAAAAAAAAAAAAAAACATTCGATCAATAAAAAATTGAAAATATAAATAAAAACGCATAATAATTAAAATATAAATAAAGAAAAAATGAACAATTTTTAATGTGATTTTTAAATGAATGACGCCGTTTAAGAGCAAATAAAAAAAAAATGTTAGTTTAATAACCAAAAACCGTTTTTGCATTAATCAAATATGACTTTTTTCCCTTCATCATGAAATCCTCGAATTTATCTATCGTCAACTATTTATTGTTCTAGTGAACTCATTGTAATTGAGAAATAGAATTGCAAAACAGAAAATAAAATCTATGATGAAACAAAAAGGCAAATGAGCGATAACATTACCTCAAAGTTTAGCAACATATTTTTATCAGTAAAAGAGAAAGAATAATCATATTTATTTTAAAATACGAATATCATCAAATGTAACACTGTTAGTTTCCTTCCAAAGTTATCACTAAAATACTTCAAAGTTTTGACAGAGTATTCGTTTACGAAAAGCTTGTCTCGAGTTTATTCTAATTGATTTTTGGCTACAGGGCCTGAATGGCCGAGTGGCTAGTGCTGTGGCGCTCGGTACCACAGGTTTTGGGTTCGAGTCCCGGAGGTGCCATGGAGATTTGTAGTGGTTCGAAATCCAATTTAAACCGTAGGTCCCGGTCTAACAGGATCGTAGAGCGTTGAGGGGACATTGTTACCCGTTTCCGTGGTCCTTCTGAGGTCCCTCTGGATCTTCTGAGGTCCCTCTGGAAGACCACAACCTCCTGATTCTGAGAAAATCTTCACCTTAAGAAGCATGCGATCAACTGCAACTCTTTGGGAAAAACAAGAACTCGAAGCAAGCATGCAGGGCCGGATTTTCCTATAGGCTAATTCAGGCTTTAGCCTGGGGCCTCAAGATCAAGAGGGGCCTACATTCAAATTGTTAGCAAAATGAGAATGACACTATTCTAAAACAGTAAACACTAAAACACTGAATCGAAAATAAGGAGAAATTCTACACATATGACTCATAAACAAACATAAAAATGCATTGGTTAAGATCAACGCATTCAGCTCATTGGGTCTGCTCGTTTGTATATTGTTCACCAAAGTATAGTTCATATGTTCACTGATTGCTATGGCAAATAGTGACGCGCCTTATGCTACTAAGCTCTGGTTTGTTCTTGCATAAATAAAGTGCAGATTGGTGTAGATTGGAACAGACAAACGAACAGACCTATTGATATCCCGACGTTCGGTTATATTCGTATTAATTCGACAATATGAAATAAGTGTTAATGTTATTAGAAAAGATTCTTATTTTAGGATTGCGTACACGATCATTTGATTCTCGCCTTTTTCTTATTTATTATCCGTGCCACTTTTTTATAAAGATTATTACCAATCACAACACGTTTCATTTAACATATTGATATATATATCGCAGTAATGATGCATTTTATTATCTCTCATGTAATTTACAAACTTAAAAATGGGAGGTGAAAGGGCCTCATAAGTGACCAATAGCCAAGGGTCTCTTTGCATCTAAATCCGGCCCTGTAAGCATGATTTCTCTCAGATCCATGACTAAAAAAAAAAGAATTTTCGCCAAGAAACACAATATTCAAATCATCTGCCATCTGGAAGATAATAAGGCTGACATTCAAAATAGGGTAAATCTTTTGAATCCTTGTTGTCGCTTTGTAAATTGACCTAAGCATACGCTTAATATTAAAATTAATGTCAAATGTAATGTTACTAATAACTCAAAAAAAATTATTTCAATTTAACTAATATGTAGCGAAGGTTTTATCAGGCCTTCTAAGAAAATTTTCTGTTAAAATTCAATGTTATGTGAATGTAAATTAAAATGATTTAAAGATAAATAATCAACTTAGAAATTTAAAATTGGGCGAAGGCGAAGAGGGTACCGTCCTCCCCCAAATTGCCATCAATTAGAGTTCAAACCATGAATAATCTCACTGAGTCCCTAAAAAAATTGAATGAAGCTTTCCAGTGATCTGTTATGATCACCTCATCTGGGAAAATATTAAAAATCCTCACAATTGATGAGGATCATCATTGTGAACATTTATTTACTCCAAAGTACATTTTATTACTCCAAATTTCTCTATTCATCAAAATGACCACCCTCATGATTTCCGCCCTCTTGGTGGCACTGCAGTTTTAATTCACGATTCCCCCTCTCATTATTACTACCCCTCAATTAAATCCTCTCTAAGCTACATTAATTTCCCTTTGTCTAACTTTTTCGTCTCTTACAATTGGCTCTATTTATGTCCCGAATAAATTTGATGCTAATGATTTTGAACAAGATATGAATATTCTTCTTTTTCTCAACACTTCTAGTATTTTATGTCGTTATTTTAATAAACACAACCTCACATGTAAACTTAATTGGTATCATATTGGAGAAACTCTCCAGTCAGCTTGTCTTACATATCTTTGTTCAGCCCAACCCCTCGCGTTTAAAAAAAAACTCAGCTACCACTATCGATCTTGTAGCTTCTATTTAGTAATAATTTTCATTGTCATTATGACATCAAATCTAATGCTGAACTTTCTTCTGATCATAATCCTGCAGTTATTAATATTCATATTACCTTTCCAAATGTCAATGTCGCTAAAAACGTAATATTAACCCACATTAATTCAAGCTATGATAATACTATTTATTATTTTTTTCTAAGGATTACATTGAATTATAATCCTCAATATTTTGATTTGGAAGTTTCTGAGATCACTACTATTCTCAATTCTTATTATGTAGCATCACAAACTAACTGTCCAGACTAATGAAAGTTATCATACCCCTTCTATTAAAAACTTATTACTAACAGCAATAAATGCAGTAAAAACTGCTAAATATACAGAGATTAAAAGGATCTCTGTAAAAAGATCTTATAAGCATGACTAATGTGAGCTGTGAAGAGCAATCGATATTTTTAAATACTTCTGTGCCCAAAAAGTAAGACCAAATTTTTTTTTTCAAAAACGCTTTATTTATTCTTCCAAATTTATTTCATCGCGTTTAAATTAATCCCCTCTGGACACAATGCACATGTGGCAACTTTTTTCCAATCCTCAATGCATGCTAAAAAGTCATCGGCAGAGATGGCCTTCAAAGCGCTCGGCAATTCACGTTGGATCCCTTCAAACGACTCAAAAGGGAGCCCCTGGGGTGGTCTTTGGTGTTTAGGGAATAGCCAGAAGTCGCACGGTGTGAATAAGGTGGTTGTGGAACGATATGGGTTTCATTTTTTGCGACAATGTCACGAAGAATCAATGCAGTGGGAGCTGGCGCATTCAGTGTTTTCAATTATCGATCCTTTTGAAATTCCAACATCATCAGTAATTGTAAATCGACGGTTTGCAAGCACCAAATCTTTAAATTTTTGGACGTGAGCTTCGTCGGTTGAGGTGGATGGTCGACCAGAGGGCTCTTCGTCTTCACCGCGTTCTCTGCCTTCTTTGAACTGTTTATACCACTTCTAAACATTTCTTTCCGATATAGGAATGCTCACCGAATGCTTTCTGCAACATTCTATACGTTTCCTCAAACAAAATTTGATGCAAGTTCTTTGTTCAATTCATTCAGACATTTCAAAAATCACAAGAATCGGTTTTAGCATCTCACAAAGCCAAGCGTAACTGAAACACTAATGAATATTTTGACTCAAATTTCACGCAGATGTCAAGGACATTGCCAGCAACCTAAAAAAAGGGAAAAAAAATTGAAATTCCATAATCCCCGGGAATTTTAAATTGAAAATTGGTCTTACTTTTTGAACACAGTATTATTTTTGATTTTCATACAGTTCAAATAGTAAAGGATTCATTGGAAAAATTCTGTATCTTTGATCATAATTTTCGAATTATTCCTACTAAATAAAATCTCTACAGATGCTGTAATCAATTACATTTCTTCTCTGATTATTAATAAAAATTCGGCCTCGGAAAAATATCAAAAAAAAAAAAAAAAAAAAAAAAAAATCTTAAAAACCTTCCATTTAAAATTATCTTACGATAATCAAACTTTTAATACCTTGATCCTTCTTATAAAAAGCTGGAATACAGCGAAAGGATCCAACATGGCAGTGAGCTACCGTTCGATTTTACTTCTTTCATAATAATGCAGAATATGTAAAATGTAATAGATACTTTTATTTTGATAAAAAGAGCTGTCATCAGCACAAAGGGTGGTTTTCATGTTATTAGTGAGAGGAATGACATTAATAAATAGGCTATAGATGTAAAGTAGAAAAAAATTCTCTGCATTCAAAAGCATATGCAGCGAAATAAAATCATGATTCCACAACAATTCGGGTTATTTCCAAATTATCTATTACGCATCAATTGCATAACTTAACTGAAACAGCCACTGAAGGTTTTATTAATAATTTTTGCTGCATTTCGAAAACATTTTCAAAGCGTTAAACAGATACTCTTTTTTTTTTTTTTTAGTATTTCTCAATTTTAAGGTATTTGAGATCATTTCGTAGCAATACATTTATTTTGGTGTGGTTTAACTGTTTCGACTTAAAAAGCCATTAAAAATAAATTTATGAATAATATTGACGTTATTTGATCAAATTTTGAAAAAAATTATTTTTGATTTCTTAGAACTATTTTTTTTTTTTTTTTTTTTTTTTTTAATTCAAAGAATTTGAGATTCAAATATTATTTTTTTTTTCAGTACTAATAAAACATTTATTAGTTAATCCTTTTCAGATTTCAAGGCATATAATATTTTCTTTATTCTAATATTTTTAATATTTTAATTCATAAGTATAAAATGCTTATGAAAAATTTGGCGCTTTTAGTTTAAGAAAAAAATAAAAGAAAGGAGCATGTGACAAAATTTTCTCTTGTTCAGAAAGGCGTAAAGTTTTTTTACCCTAAAAACTTATAAACATTAGCATATTTAAGGTATGAAAATAAACAATGGATACAGTTATTTCAGAATTAAACAACTAAATAATACTTAATTTTTTAACTAATAGAGAAAAATATTATTAAAGTTAATTAAATAAGTTTCTACAAAACAATTGTATTTTATGATCTAATTATAATTTAAAATGGGACCTGATGGCCTGACCGAGGGACCTGCGCTCTGACGGTCGGTACCACAGGTGTCGGGTTCGAGTCCCGGCGTTGCCATGGATGTATGTAGTGGTTCGAATCCACTTTAAACCGTAGGCCCCGGTCTGACAGGGTCGTAGAGCGTTGCGGGGGTAATGTTACTTCGCGTCCGTGTCTTATCTTCTAAGTGAGTAATATTGCATGACACCTCCTAAGGGTAGGGCTAAGTGAGTAAAGTCAGTGTAGCACTTACCTTAAGGCATCATAGATAACTGACTAAGTATTTGCCAGCTGCATTTGAAAAAAAAAAAAAACTTTAAAAAGATTACATCAGGCACTTCATTTGATTAAGACTTTTTCGTTTCTCGGTTAAAATTTGTCCATTTTCAGAATAGACTCCTTGGGCTATTGTGGCCGAGTGGCTAGCGCTCTGGTTCTCGGTACCACAGGTTTCGGGTTCGAGTCCCGGCGGTGCCATGGATGTTTGTAGTGGTTCGAATCCTTTTAAACTGTAGGTCCCGGTCTGTTTAGCCTAAAGTGTGCACAAGATGACCATAGAGCGACGAACCAAACCTTGGGCTATTGTGCATAACATTTTATCATTGTCTCAAAAATCTGGCCTATATGTTTCTGTGTTCTTACCATCAAAGTAACGGATTTTTTTTTTTTTCAAAAGAGGTTCCTGAACGAGGAAGACTGTTCATATAAAATACTAGACATAAGTAGAATATGAAATAGTTTAATTATGAGTAAAATTGTTTTTCAATAAATACTATTTAAAATTCATATGATTTTTATGAAATAAAATCGTATGATTTGTGCCGAATTTAAACTGCATTAGTTCGTATGTCAGGGGAAATATGGATTCAATACGAAACTAATTTACATTATTAATAATACATTTATTAAAAATTTGAATTTGAATAAATTGTATTATTATTTAAAATAGTTTTTATTTAATGTATAGATTTAAAATGTAATGTAATTATTTATATTATAAATGTAATGCAATTATTTTATGTGATCTAAAATTATATGCACCCAGTTTTTGAAAAAAATTGAAAATTGTTTTAGCTTGTAAAAATAAATTGATCTTGTATAAATTGGTTATTGTTATAGTACAAAAAAACAATATGTCATACTAAATAACTGTTGGGTAAATAAGGGACATATATCCCTTATAAGTAAGTAAGGGATATATGCCATAAATATGTTTTAAATAAATATTATTTAACAAATGTTATATTTGATAATTTTATTATTTCTAGATATAATAATTAAAGGCTGATTTTCTGTGGGAAAAGAATGAGCTTAAGAAATTCAGTTCAAACAATTTAAATTCTTTAAACCACAAATAACAAATAAGTTGCAAATTTTGATATGAAAAATTACTGAAAAATTTGAATACTGTACAAGATTATAATTAAAAAAGGGGTAAATAAAACATATAGTTGTAGAGAAAAAATTCAACAATTTTTAGAAATTAAAAACATTCAGCGAGGAGGAAGGGAAAAAATTATGCATTGAGGTGAAGAATTTATAAATAACAAATATTAACAAGATTTGAAATGAATCTAAATTTAATACATTTATTTGCAATAGTTATTGTAGAAACAATTAGCAATGTAAGTTCGCCATCATATTATTTATCCTATTTGTTCCACTAACTCAAGATAGATGGCGCCACGATATGAAATTTCTCTTGAATGGCGTTTATTTTCTCAAGATTATCAAAACTGTTGTTGTTATAAAAGTTCTAATAATTAAAAAAAAAAAAAAAAAAAAAAATTATGGTTACTGAAAAATAATTTCTAGTGTAATTTTAATATTAAATTTTTAATTGCTATGATTTGTATATAATGCATCTATTTTTAACTAATTATTTAGCAAATAGATTACGAAAAAAAAAAAAATAAATAAATATAAATAATAATTTTTATCTTTTTATTAGTGTTTGCTATTGCTTTAATTTGTGTATATAATTTTTTTATTTATTATCAAAAAATATGCATTCTACAAATATAAAAAGAAAAACTCTAAAGAAGAATCAAAGAATTTTATTGAGAAAAAAAAAAAAAAAAAACTTTATCAGTAAAATTGATTAAGCAAATTTGTTGAATCCTCAATAAAAATAATCAATAAGAGGAATTCTTTCTAATACCGACAGTTAAAAACAGTTATTTTAACTACTTTAGAAATATGTCCCATAAAAATAAGATACATAAAAGACTTTTATTCTCCAGAAAAAAAGATTCTTAATAAAAATATAAAAACAGGGAGAAAATATAAACTATTGCAATTATCACTTTACTGAGATCATTACATGTTACTATTTACTACCGTGCCCAAAAAAATAAGACCAATTATTATTATTATTATTTTTTTTTTTTTTCAAAAACTCTTTATTCTTCCAAATTTATTTCATCGCCTTCAAAGTTATCCCCCTCCGGACACAATGCACTTATGCCAACATTTTTTCCAATCCTCAATGCATGCTAAAAAGTCATTGGCTGGGATGGCCTTCAAAGCGCGCGATGATTCACGTTGAATCTCTTCAATCGACTCAAAACGGCGTCCCCGGAATAGTCTTTTGAGTTTGGGGAATAGCCAGAAGTCGCACGGTGTGAATACGGTAGTTGGGGAACGATATGGGTTTCATTTTTGGCGATAAAGTCACGAAGAATCAATGCGGTGTGAGCTGCCGCATTCAGTGTTTTCGATACCAATCGAGAATTGACGCGTTTGAGGCCCAAAATGGAATTGATCCTTTTGAAATTTCAACATCATCAGCAAGGTCTCTAATTGTAAATCGACGGTTTAAACATTTCTAAAATTTCTTTCCATATATAGGAATGCTTACCGAATGCCTTCTGCAACACTCTATACGTTTACAAAATTGAATTTTTTGCTCAATTCATTCAGACATTTCAAAAATCGCCGGAATCAGTTTTAGCGTCTCACAAAGCTAAGCGTAACTCAAACACTAATGAATGCTTTGACGTCAAATTTTTCACAGATGTCAAGAACAGTGCCAGCAACCTAAAAAAGAAACAAAATTTTTAATTTCATAAGACCCGGAAATTTTAAATTGAAAACTGAAAATTAATCTTACTTTTTGGTATGGTTTCTGCTTCTGGCTAACGTGAGTAACAGTTGGCCAATCGATGATAGTTAAGCAATACCGATATCCTTCTGATGATTGAAAGGTATAGATGATGGTCACAATTAATTTGCTGAAGCGGTGACATGCGATGCGATATTGTTGATGCGGGCTGCTTACATGCCTTGAAATCGTAGATCTTTCGACATTTGATTCAACATTTAGCATAGTTTCACTTTATCGAACTCTCGTCATTTTTTTTTTTTTTTTTTTTTTTTTGACAGATAGCTGTAATAATTTGCAGGATATCAATTTTGTTGTGGATTCAATACTTGAATGAGGGAGATAGTGAATAATGTGAAACACTTGTTTCCTAAAAGCATATAGTATACTATATGTTCGTCCTGT
The DNA here is from genome assembly GCA_021605095.1 of Caerostris extrusa. NCBI lineage: Eukaryota > Metazoa > Arthropoda > Arachnida > Araneae > Araneidae > Caerostris > Caerostris extrusa. The sequence goes on from BPLR01006536.1 coordinate 151,542, forward strand.
ATTTTTTTAGATGTTGCAATACAAGAAGGAATTGAATTTGACTACAAATAATTTTTCGAGTTCAGGGAACAATTTGAAGAAGAAATTATGTTCCATATATAACTATTCAGCTTTGACCTTGGCTTTATAATCTATTTGTGAATATATCAAAGATTCATCCATTTTCGATGGGACATCAACGATAATATTATAGCTTTCTAATATATGCTGGTTATCCACTGTAAAAATCCACTGTCCCACTGTTTCTAATATATGTTGGTTATCCACATTTTTTGATGAAAATGAATTGATTTGTGTTCAGTGAATAAGAAAAATTGACAACCCTCCAAATATCGGTAATGTTCGATGGAAGAATACGCAGTCAAGATTATCAATCATAGGTGGAATAATTTTATTTCGTTGATGTTAGACTCAACAAGCATCTAATGAACTGCCAGTGTCCATTAATACGCTGTAGAACGGCAGACCGAGATGTTTTGTCCAAAGCATCCACCATTGAAATTTTTTTTTTTACTTTTGGAGATGAATGAGCAAGAGTAGTGGCTGGGAGCAATTGTTTTTACATAGTTCAAGTCCGTCAGACGATTCATCAGTCCACACTTTTTTGCGGTTGTCATTTTTCTTGCTGCCCACCGAATAGTTGTTAATAATAGCATTTGGGAAAAAAAGGATATAAAAGTTGACAATTCCCAAAAATATCTCCGTAGTTCTTTCACAGTGGTTTTCAAGTTCTTAAATTGTTTTAATTCTTTTGGTTGGTTTGACACATTTGATTGAGAGGGAATTGCCTAATAAATTAGCATCAGGCTGAGTAAAAATTGTATTTGCTGAGTTTAAGTGCCCCGCCATGTTCATGGAATCTTTGAAAAATAATTGGGAATGTTTAAAATATTCTGCTATGTTGTGTTCAAATGTTCTGTTGTGTGGTGCTACAAGAATATCTTATATGTATGGAAAGCAGAAGTCATGTCCACAAACAACTGAATGGAGGAAACGTTGGAAAATCTGGTCAGTACTCTTGAGTTTAAAAGTAATGAATAGAAATTCATATGTCAAACGACGTATAGATGACATTTTTTTGTAAGATGAGGAGGTTTAAGGGGTATTTCCCCCTGTTGGTACTCCGCAAACGGTACGTCAGTTGCCAGTTGCCAGACATTTCCGCAGATATTTGATAGAGAAAACGTGATCATAAAGGTGATCATCTTTCTAGTTGACGATTGAAATAATAAAAGGGAGGTATGAGATATCCGATCGGCTTGTGTAATGTCATAAGGGCGTGATAATCTCTACAAGGTCTCCAAATCATCTTCTTTCTTCTTTACAAGATGCAGAGGATGGAACCATAAGCTGCTTAGTGGGCGATAAGTATCGTGTTCTAGCATATATTCGAATTCAGCCTTACAATTTTTAATTTATCCGGTGATAATCTACGAATTTCGAAACTACTGGTGTTTCTTTTTGATATTGAATGAATGACATTATGCTTGACTTCGCTTTTCTTTAATATAAAATCAGATGTAATGCCTTTAAATTATTCTAAAAGTGTACTGATATCAAGTTCAAGACGATTGGAATCAAGTGGAGTTAAAGACGATTAAAGACTCTTCATTACTTTAGCCTGTTCATGAAGCGAAGACAAGGGATCTATCAATTATTTTCGTGTTAGGTCAACCAAAATACCATAATTTCAAAACATTAGCATTAATGATAGGTTTTTGAGACCTCGATAATTATACCGGTAATAGTTATTGAAATACCAGTCGAATTTTCTTCACAAACCAAAATCGAGCCTAACCGCTGGGGTGCCATAAGTTATATTTGGTATTGAGTTAGCAGCATAAAGTTTTATTTCTGAAAAAGTTCGTTGATTTTTATTTAGATAGAGTGATTATATAAGCATTAGCTTCTGTATCTATGAAATAGTTTTTATGATTTGATTTGCAGAAGAGGAAGAGGCGACAATTAAAGTGACTCTAGTCGCTGACCTACTCAACGACCAGTCATCGTTAGATATTTAACATTCGAAAAAGTTGGATGAACATTTTGGTGCTATTAAATTTTTTGTGGTACCTACAGAACTTTTAATTAGCTGAATTAGTCTAGCCTGCTTCTACGGCCTCTGAAATTTCTGGATCTGCTTGCTTAACCTGTTATGAATAGGAAATTCGTCGAATGCTTTGAATTCAATTTTCCTACTTTAAGAGAATGATGAATTGGTTACGGTGGTATCAATTTTGCGTACTTCCGAATTAATTGGAGACACAAATAATTTTTTATTTGACATTTCTGCGACATTGTCCAATGGATCTTTACTGACCAATAATATGGCTTGTGCTTGTTGAATCACACATGGAAGCCAAAGCAATCACTTCTCCTGATATCAAATTATCAGCCAGAATTAAACGTACCTTTTATTTGGATGGTCAAAATGCACTTCCATGTGTTTATTAATCTCTTCGGTAGATCGCCACGTTCAATCGCTATCTTCAAATCATGTGCAGATCACCAAATAGGGATTGTTGGGTTATAGCATATTTGAAGAAAGATTGCACGGGAAAATAACATCCACATTATATTCTCATCACAACATTTAATTATGAAAAATTAATATTTACAAATATTATACAAATAAATGGAATTACGCAGAAATAAATTGTAGCAGCAGTAAAGCTATTTCAGCAATAAAGCGTTTACTTTAACTGAACCTATGAACTGAATGACTAAGTTATGTAATAATAAGTTTAATTGTTTTTAGCTTGAAGTGCAGTACAGAAAATTATCTATTGACAGCTTGTACGATACACGTCAGAATTAGACATATCCATTAAAATAAATTTTAGATCATTTTTAAATTAAATATATCACATTTTAGTATAATCAAATTTAGTATTGTTTGTAACTTGAGTTTTCCCATTATGATGTAAAAGTAAATGTGGCGGGAAATAATACAAATATTCTATATTTTTTTGAATATGTTTTTTTACATTAATTTATTTAAAAAGAATTTGTGTAATATTTTTTAATTGAAGCCATATAAAAAAATAAATATTTTAATTAATGCATTTTAAAAATTAATTAGATACAACTTTTTGATTAATAAAAAAATTTTACATTATAATAAAAATAAGTTAGATAATATAAAAAGAAAAATTTGAGTTTTGTATACATTGGAAGATTTTAAAATATTGATAATTTTTTTTGTTTTTCAGTACTTTTAGTTATTGTACAATAGATAGGTAAAATTAGGTAAAATTAATAGAAAACATTTGTTCCCAAGCATGTATTGATTCAAAACTACAACAATATTTGACAGCTAAACCGTGTAAATTGTGAAAATTGCTTGTTGGTGCATATTTCCAAAATTCGATATAATTCGGATCACTTGCAGTTGATAATGAGTTCTTTATAGTTGATTTTCGTTGTAGGATGGTGTTTTAAGTCAATAATTTAGATTTGAATTTCAAGAGGGTAACAATTAACACCTAACGTTCATCAAACTTAACACTGTTTGAATCCTACAAAATAGATATTAAATTTTAAAATCTATCATAGTTTTGGGTATTATTGACTTTGATAGCTAGTTGCTGCATTAATGTGAAATATGTTAATCTTTTTCACAAACTAAGATACATGACCAATTAATGTACGAAAAGTAAAATCTTTTCCGTGTAATCTTAAATTTAAATATCCTTTAATATCGGTGAGAAAAGTTAAATCCCATAACCAATATTCATTCTTGAGTAACAAGCACTCACTGAACCGTTCATTGTTTTCTTCCAGATATTTTAAAAGCACATCCTCAAATTCCAAAATCTCTTGAGCGCACTTTTTTGAAAACTCACACTGCAATGAAGGAGTAACTCGCCATCCTCTTCAGTTTCTTCCGGGGAAAGCTCACGAAATCTTTGTTGATTCAGAGCTCGAGTTCGTATTTTGTTGGTACAAAACCAACAATAAAAGACTTTAAGTCCTTGACACAAAAAGCTTTTTTTGATGGATAAGGCAATGATACTTAAAAGATTATTGCTAAGTACCATTATTTTTTATTTTTTATTATCAAATAATTTTCAAGCAATGTAACAAAACTTTATATCCCGCCAACCATGTAAGGTGCATCTACGCAAACACTATCTAATTTTGTCCCCTCTACTTTATTAACCTCAATTACATTTTTAAGTTCTTTAAAATGTCATCACCTGTAGTCAAAACTAGTTGCCACAAATCAAGAAGTTCTTCCCCAATTTAAAAAAATTATCATTCGTGTAACGTACAAATATGCTCAACTGAACATTGTCTGTGATGTTATAGCCTTCATCAGGGGATGATCGCCGAGTGGATAAAACCCTCTGACACTTGATGCAACAGATGCCACGAGGTTCGAGTCCCGAGGGGCATGGATATTTGTAGTGGTTCAGAATCCACTTTAAGCCTTAGGACCATGTCTCATATCACTAAAATCATCATATCATTAAAATATATAACTATCTATAATTAATCTAATTAAAATCTATCTATCATGTCATTAAAATCACGTAGACCGTCACAAAGCCCAATCAAGACTTCTCATCACATCATTCCCAAACTGTTAACGGGGCAACTCAGCTCTAGGCACAGTGATGTGGTGTGGTGTGGTGTAGTAGTAGTAGTAACTTTCATCAAATGTTAATGAAAAGTATTTACGATATTTTAGGTCAGAGACAGTGGCAACATTCTGTCCCATATCATCTAAGCTATGCTGTTTTGTAAAAACAACAGGTTTGGCAGTATTTTGATGCGTAAACAAAAATTGTTCTTCCCAGACAGGTTTAAAAATCACGAATTGAAATATCCTGTTCATATACGCGTGTCTTCTTTTCTATGCCGGAGGTTTACTCATGCACAAAAATAAATAAATAAATATAATTAAAAAAATAATAAAATCTTTAAAAACAACGACGTTCGACGCCAAAATCTAAAAATCAGTTTTAAAAACTTTAACGTCTTGCTTTGCAATTTAAAATCAACTGAGCTAGAACGTCACGCTCGCTTCGTGAACGGACAACCATAACAAGACATAACGGCGCCAAAGCAAAGAATCTGTAACAAATGGGTTGCCACATGACAGCGCTGTCTTACCACACCGCGCTGTTTTACCACACTTTCCATCGCTATTGTATGCAGTAGAGTATGAGTAAGTGTTTTACGAATTTTTATACATGTTTCATAAAGAGGACATAATTATTTGTTCTACGACCACTACACCACACCGCATCACTGTGCCTAGAGCTGCGTTGCTCCTTTACAGTTTGGAAATAATGTGGGTGAGAAGAAATCTGATTGAGCTCTGTGGCGCTCTACGGTCATATGAGACTGGGACCTACGGCTAGACTGGGTCATATGAGGAAGGGTTACAGCACATCTGTTACACATTTAGCACTACCCAGAGGGGCCCGTGTAGTTTGAAGATATGCTACGGACGCGAATAACACAACGCTCTACGATCCTATTAGACCGGGACCTACAGCTTAAACTGGATTCTGAACCATTACAGACATCCATATCACCGCTGGGACTCGAACCCGAAACATGTGGTACCGAGCTCCAGAGCGTTTGCCACTCGGCCATAAGAACCCTTGTGATATTAGATTGGGGCCTACGATTTAAAATGTATTCTTACCACAATAAACATCCATGGCGCGACGGGATCCAAACCCGAAACCTATGGCACGGAGCGTCAGAGCTCTAGTCATTCGGCAATCAGGCCCCCTTCATTATTAATAAATCAGAATTATTTGAAAGAAAAATATTTTTTTGTTACTTTTGAACGCCAAACACTTTTAATAAAGTTATTCGCCATTTCGAATTTTGATAATGTTCAAAGATGACATAATTATTTGTTAAATTTTTTTAATTTTACAATAAGTTTTCACGCGTCCACAGTTAAAACTCAGCCATGCCCAACACTGTGCATGTGTGCCGTCCGTCGGCCATTCTCGATTTAATGTATTAGTTTGGAATTTTTTTTTTTTTTTTTTTTTTTTTTCAGTTTGAAATGTAACTTGTTATGATGTAAACTATACATGTATATTGGGGCCTGCATGGCCGAGTATCTAACGCTTTGGTGCTCTGTGCCACAGGTTTTGGGTTTGAAGCCCGGCGGTGATATGGATGTTTGTAGTGGTTCAGAATCCACTTTAAACCATAGATCCCGGTCAAATAAGATCGTAGAGCGCTGTCTTGAGGTTTAGTCAGTCTTCAGCCCTCGTGGTTCCTCAAAGTGAAACTGCATATTACCCCTCAACCATGGCCCAATGGGGTCTCCTGGAAATGGTGTAGGCTTTCCTGCACCAAAGGATTAGTAACAACAACTTATATGTAATATAACTGCATAGTTTGTTAAATGTAATATAACTTACTAATTCTGTCAACGTTCTAGTATAAAACTAAGAGCAAAACTAGGTCTCTTTTTAATAAGTTTGTCTCATTTACTAAAAGTTTCTCTTTTTTTCGCTCAGACAATTTTAACAACTTAAATTTTACCGTTACTTAAATATTTTTAAAAATTATCGTGTGGTTTTCGTGTATTGTTTTTATTTGTACGTGTATATATTTTTATATATATATATATATATATATATATATATATATATACATTTATATAATTCTGGGGTTTTTTTTTTTCTTTTTTGGACAGTAAATATTAATGGTTGTTTATCGTTTTTAAATAAAATCTGGTCGTATCATTTTCTTCTTTCTTTATTTTTCGAAGGAATTATAATTATTTCATGGAATAAAAATAGTGCTAATTGGGTTATATAAACCAGTGAATTAAATAAAAAATAACATAACATTTATTTTTATAGACTTTTTTTTTTTTTGCTTTTTTTTAAGTAACAGAAACGGTATATTCCCTTTCATAATTTTTATGAGATGCGAAAGTGATTTATTTTTTATGACGTATACAGTGTATATATGCAATTTAAAATAACATGCAAGGACGTATGCAATTTGAAATAACATGCAGTGACGTATACAATTTAAAATAACATACAGTGGCGTAAACAATATAAAATAATATAATAAGATTAGTAGGCGTTAGTGATTTTATATGAATAAGTAGTTTGCATAGCATATGAATTATTATGTTAATTTTTTTTTTTTTTTGAATATCAGTTGGCTTTATGTCTCACTTATGTATGCCACGAACAGCCTACCGACGGTCAATGAGGGGAGAATATTGCTTTCCTGAAGGAGTGTCCTACGGCAGAAAATTTTCCACAAGGCTGTATGATTGTCGATGCGGGACGTTTTACATACGTTGCTACAATCGCCATTGAGTCTCGTCGTTTCTGAAAGTAGAAGATGCGAATATAAGGGCAAAAATGTAAACAAAATTAAAATCTAGAAGTAGAAGTAGGTCAAACACGGAAGCTAATTAAATAACAGAAATTAGCTATACTAATTATATAACCCAATTTAATTATTTGACAATATATTTAAGAAAATTGTTTTTTAATCACCCAGAAATTTTATCCTTTAACTTCTATTAGAAATGGGACTTGATGGCCGAGTGGTTCGGTACCACAGGTTGCGGGTTCGAGTCCCGGTGGTGCCATGGATGTTTGTAGTGGTTTGGAACCCCTTTAAACCGTAGGTCTCGGTCTAACAGGAGCATAGAGTGTTGTGGAAGTAGTGTTACTAGGGTCCGTAGCATATCTTCAAGCTACACGTGCTCCCTGGGTAGTGCTAAATGAGTAACAACAGTGCAGCCCTTGCTTATGGCATAAAGATTAACTTCTCTGTATTGCCAGCTGCATTAGAACAACAACAGTTACTCAGAAATTTTATCCATTAACTATATAATAAAAACTAAATACGTTGGGTAATTATGTAATAAAAAATTATCATCATGGATAAATCTTTTAACATCATTAATTTTGTTCTATGCTGCTAATGCCATCGCATTTGTTTAGAATAACAACCTGCTACCTTAATAAATCAGTAATATAAAAAAAAAAATTAAGTCAATTCCTACTTTTTTTTTTTTCACTCTATTGCAGGAAGTCCTTTATAAATATTCCATTCAGTTTTTTTTTATCTGGCGCCATCTACATACAACTTAAAGCTAAAAAAAAAAAAACCCTAAAATTAATTAATTAAATTTAATTAACGAATTAATATTTGAAAAACTGTATTAACATCAAGTGTCATCCACTACAAGTTAAAAAAATGTATTTGAACTCGAGTGGACGAATAAAAGTATTTTATGAACGATTGAAAATTTGAACAAGATATATATAGGGAGAGTGTGAACTAATAGAAGGAATTGAACAATGTTAAAAATGATCGTAAATTATGTAATAATAAATGCTCACGATGGATAAATCTTTTAACATCACTTAAAACGATGGAAAAGTTTAATCTATATTAATTATTAGTGTTTATTAATTTTGTTCAATGCAATTATTTGTAATGTAGATATCTGCATTGAAATATGTTATATTTCAATGCAGATATGTTGTTATTCGTATATTTGTTTCGAATAACAACAATATCTTCTGCCTTTTTTTTTTCTGCTGCCGTGATAAATAATAGTGTTTTTGCTTCAGACAAATTATACATAATGATACGAAGTTTCTTTTTCTTCTCATTAGGAAAATTTCTTTTAACCATTCCTTATTACGAAACATGTCCTTACAATCTCTTTGCATGTAGAGGAAAACTCTACGGCAAACGGAAACCATATTGTCTCGAAAAGTTCCTTTCGAAAAACAAAAATACAAACACGCGTTCTTGACATTCAATTTTAATTCCACCTTCCCCTTCTTGCGATATTTATGTCGAATCTACCGTACCAGCTGAAACCGGGAAAAGTATACACACAGCTGCCACCGCAGAAAAGAAAAAGAAGCAGCAAATATCGTCTGCTGCATGGTTTCTATTCATTCTAAACTGTAATATTCGATGTGACGTCACTGGATTACACAAATTATAAAGCTCCTTCAGTGTTCTTCGGAAGGAAAAAGTGGCAACTTCTTCAGTTTTGTTTATTATTTATTTATTCTTTTTTTTTTTTCTTCATTTAATGTATTCTTTTTTTTCTCTAATGAAAGTTTCTTGGGAGTTTCTGTGTTCCGAAAAGAATAGAAGAAACTGATTCTTGACTCACACACATAATAATAATAGAAGAACGAAAGAACAAAAAAAAAAAAAAAAAAAAACATTCGTGTTTGTGTTCTTAGAAAGTGTTCCTTTCGTAGGTAGAGTAGAAGTACGTACACCCAAAGGAAGAAGAGTTATCGACTAATGAAAATCGTCTGTTTGCATTTTGGTCGTATCGGCGGAAGGTCTGCATGGCATGTGCTCGTCTGAAATGTGATTTTTTTAAAAAGGGGAGAAAGAATCATGAGGTAAGCACTTAATTTTTCATTTCTTTTTAAATAAACATATCCAGGTATGTCTCCTGTACATTGAGTCGTGATCGAATGTACATTGTGTACTCAGCTAGAGGTCTCAAGGTTATGTTTTGGTTGTGTCTGATTGAAATTAGTATTTCCGCCAAGGCTGAAATACTGGCTATAGAATTGTATGTCTTTTCATTGGAGACATCATATAAAATTGATTATGGTGCATATTAGTAATTTTTAAATTTATTTACAGACCTTCCTATAAGAGAATATAATGTCATTTCTACTCATTTCCTCTTTTTAGTTGAAGTTTGATTTGATTTATTTTCTGTTACTTCATATAAATAATAGTTTTTTTTATAAAAATTATATGTGGAAAATAATATATAATTTATGTTAATAATAATAATAATAATAGTAATAAATAATTAATAATAGTAATAAATAATAATAATAATAATAATAATAGTAATAAATAATAATAATAGTAATAAATAATAATAATAATATATGTTATAAATTATCAATGTTTGTATTTAACGAATACATCTAAATTAATAATTGAATAAGAATATTTTATTTATTTTTATATAAGATATTTAATAATCAGTAATAATATGTTATATAATATAATTATATATATTATAATATATAAGAATTAAGTGGGTCTGAATGATCAGCTACTATCTCTGGCTCTCGGTACCACAGGTTTCGGGTTCGAGTCCGGTGGGTGGCATGGATGTTTGTAGTGGTTCGAATCCACTTTTAAAACATAGGTCTCGATCTAACAGGATGGTAGAGCGTTGCAAGGTTAGTGTTACTCCACGTCCGTAGCTTATCTTCAAGTGAGTGCTAAGTGAGTAATATCGGTGCAGAGCTTCCCCTTAAGGCATCCAGGCATTAAGGCATAAGTGTTTGCCAGCTGCATTAGAATAAAAAATATGAGTTAATTAATAATATAATATATATAAATAAGTAATAATATAATATATATAAATAAGTAATAATGTAAGATATATAACTTAATGTATTATATAATGTATTTCATTTATAAAGTTCAATGTGTCAGATAATGATTGTTTTCAAAACACAGTGCAGTACAAAAATTATTTTTGAAATTCTTCAGAAATTTTGGCTTGTTGGACGACACTTGGAATTCATAACTTTCAAAGAGAAAAATAAATTTTACGATTTAAATGAAATTTTCAAACAGGGCATCAATAAACTATTATTACTAATAAAAATATTTCCTTAATCATATATGAGACTAAAGTTCAAAATTGATTTTGGGAACAGGTAAAAGAGTAATCTTTAGTAATGATGATTATTAATTATTCACTTTAAAAATTAATTATAAGTGATGATTAAAAATTAATTATAAAAAAATTAATATAAATTAATTATAAAAAAAATAATAAACTTATTATAAACGATAAAAAATAATCATAAATTATGAAAAAAATTAATTAAAAATTAATTATAAATGATGATTATTAATTATTTTCTTTATATATGTATACGAGGATAGAAGTGTATGTGTGTTTCATTTTAACGTCTCGTTTTCTTGTTCTTGTTGTAACATATAATTAGCTCTAAAAAATGTTCTTTTATTAAAATCTGGTACTTAGTGGTGTTTGGATGAATCTCAACAGTTATAAAGACACTAAAGATGAATATTGAGAGAAAATTATTTAGAATCATTATCTTTAAACTTTTTGCAATACCCAAATTTTGGCTAACCGTTTTCTGTTGTATTTTAAAAAAATGTATAAATATTTAAAAAAAAAAAAAATTCCTATTTTATTATTTTTCTGTGTAAATGTATTTGATTAAACAAATTGCATGCCATTAAGTCCATGTTAACTTTTATGTATCATTAAATAAAAATTGCTAATTTAAATTATCCTTTTCTATAAAGTAGCATGTCCAATTTCAGGAAAACTGATTACATAATTTTGTACTTTTATAATAACTCTGTCATTAGTATTGATGCAATATCGTCAAAAATAAATCTAGTTATGAAAATTATATGAAAAACGATTTTTTTATCAAGTGGGATTCACAATTAGCAAAAATATAACGATTCTGATAAGTTACTGTCGTTTTAAAGCATGTTTGACGTTAATACATTGTTAATAACATCTCAAGCAAATGATAAGTATTTATTAAAATAATGATTACTCTTTCTTAGTTAGGAGTGTAACTTTTTATACTTGTTTTCATAATATTATGCTTTTTAAAATAGTATTTTATATTTAAAATTTAAAAATGGAGTTAATAAAAGTGAAAACGTTAGTTTAAATATTAAATGCTTTAAATATTAAGTACTTTATACTTTATATATTAAAAATGGACATTTTTTGTACTTCCTGAATGGTTTTTTTTCCCCCATTTCTCAATTTCCTATATTAAAAGTTCAGCACTACCTGTCTTTGAATTAAAACTAAGACAGAAAAGTATACATTTTTAATTTCTTTTTCCACCTTTCTGCCATTTGTTATCAGAAATACGTACAATATATTCATGATTTTTAAAATGAGATTCTTGATGAAAATTTCAAGATTTAAGTATAATTTTTCAAGTTTTTGAAGCCCTTCCATCCATGGCACCGCCGGGACGCGAACCCGAAACCTGTGCGGTAGACACTCGGCTATTCAGGCCCCGAAACTATCACTGCCTGAAGTGACAGTTTCCCAGGTTTTCTCTCCCATACGGTACGAAAATGCGATGTAGTTCCCCATAAAAGTCAAAGGAAGGCACTGCCCTCCTTCTTCAGCAACACGGAACCAAGTCAGACTTTTACCTACCTGGACTCCATCACAACAGAAGCTGCCCCTTTCCCTCCATACATAAGTAGACTACTCATGGGATGTCCTCCCCGCACTGCAGGACACTGAAGGGTTAGAGACACATTAAATGCTATTTTATTTCTTATTAGTATGTATGATTCAGCATTAGCAGCTTCAATGAAGAATATATTATATTTCATTTTAATGAGTTTTATTTAAAAAAGAAAAATATTCAACAAATTATATATTTTCATTGCAATTCTTTATTTAATATCTATTTGCAGCTACAGCAATGAATAAATAGCAGCAAAGAAATAAGATAAGATAATAGAGCAAAGAAATCTATCTAATATCCATCTAAAGTTTTACCACATAAAAAATCAATCAATAAATAAAACAAATGAAAAATGTACATTTTAAATAAAAATTAAATCCAAGCATGAGAGGGTTTTGAATAAATAAGAAACAAACAAAAAATACAAAAGATATTAATTACGAATAAGGAACAGAAATAAGACCAGTAACGTCATTTTAAAATTGTAATTACTGCACAGACAATTTTTGAACTAAATAGAACTTGAGAATAAAAATTACGATATTTTTTTCATTATAGAATAGAAATGTATGCATATAATAGCAACCATTTGCAGAAATATGCTGATCACATTTTTTTTTTAGAGTGTTTATCAATTTTTTTTATTGTACTCCAAAATTTGAATTGTTGTTGTTGTTTCTTATCCTGCTTGGTAGACAGCAACATCTAGACCAGGGTGGCCAACCCAAATGATCTTGGGAGTCACTTTTGGAAATGCATCCTAACTCAGAGGGCCACATATAAAATTATATATCCCCACATTACATTTAGACTCACTACAAACATTTTTTGGGAGTAAAAATTGAAATATAATGAGTTATTATTATTGTGTTTACTTTTATTCTTACATGTAAACACAGATAATACAATAATAATGATACTGAACTCACATTGTAAAGAAATGTATAGCACTCAAAATGAAATATAAAAATATATAAATATGAACGGAATCATAAAAAATTATTTATTTTACTAGTGCGATGTTTGAAAGTAAAACATAGAACCTATTATATTAAATGTTCCAAGATGTGCGCATCATGAATTAGTAGAATATCATTTGATTATTTTGTATTTATGACTGTAAACTCATAAATAAAACTGACAATGTCTATTCAATCTATATTCACAAGAATATTGTTTCAAAATCAAAGTTAATTTTTCTCATCATTTCGACAGTTAATTTTTGAATATCTGGATGCACACATAATGTATTTTTTAATACATTGATTTTCACTACTGTGCATTATAAAATAAATATATTTTTGTAAAAGTGGGATAAATCTCACTGTCGGAAAAATATTCAGGCGGGCAGCGGATTGGCCCCCTGATTTAGACAAGAACCCATGTGGCCTTATGGAAGGAGGGAAGGGGAAGCAGCTTCTGTTGTAATGGAGCACCACTGCAGATAGAAGTCTGACTTGGTTCCTTGACGCTAAAAAGGAAGGAGGTATTCTGCAGGAGGAGGGGCAGTGTCTTCCACCCCGAGGGTTTGGGTGCTACCCCGTCTTATGTATCGTAGGAGAGAAAATCTGGAAACTCCACCCAGATAGCCAGACTCAAGAGGCAAGATGCTGAGCATCACAAACATAGCACTCCAGTCTCCTCGTTTTTTGAGCAATTTCCATAATAAAATCGCCAGCGGATTAAAACTCGGCCCAAGTAAATCAAAGAGGCCCTTGTGCTCCTGAACCACAAGTTGCACATAAAATTAATATAATGCAAAGTAAAGGCTTTTTTTCTAGTGTTACCTTTTAACCTCCTTTAAAGCTCACCAGCGGTGCGCGTTGCCACTAGCCACGAGTCAGAGCAAGTTTGAAGTTATCCTTCCAATGATTATGGGAGATTGGTAACATCGTCAAACTACATCAAACTATCATCAACATCATCCTCTATTTAGTTACAATGATATAATTTTCAATTACATCTACCAAATATAAAATGCATAATTATTTTAACGAAAATTAATAGTACTAATATTTTTTAATTTATTAAACTCCTGAATTAGTTTTTATTATCTTAAAAATTATTTATCTTATTAACAAAATTATTATGATTTGTTCCTGGTAAAAAAATATTTGTTATTTTGTTAACAAAGACCTAAATTGGATTGTTTTTTTCAATTCCTTCTATTCTTTCTTTACACACCCTATATGTATCTTGTTCAAATTTTTCAATCGTTCATAAAATACTTTTTATTCATCCACTCAAG